>VMDR010003520.1:50249-71215 GCA_007922815.1 Macrotus californicus
TGAGTCTGTCCCCATTTTCCTGGTTAGTTCAGTTTGTTCATTAGATTCCACATACACGTGAGATCATATGGTAGTTGTCTTTTTCTGACTGGCTTATTTCACTCAGCATAGTGTTCTCCAGGTCCATCCGTGCTGTCTCAAAAGGTAAAATTTCCTGTATAGTAGCCCCGTTATCCACAGGGGATATACTCCAAGACCCCAAGGAGATGCCTGAAACCACGGAAGTACTGAACACTATATATTACTTTTTTCATATATACACATACCTATTATAAAGTTTAATTTATAAATTAGGCACAGTAAGAAATTAGCAACAATAACTAACAATTGATTGAAGCAATTTACAACTGTTCTTAGGCATATCTGAACGGCCAGCATCACCGCTGTGGTGCTTTGCAGACACCGTTAAGTAAAACGAGGGCGGCTTGCACGCAGCACTGCGATAGCATGTCCGCTGATCTGAATACAGAGAAGACTCCTAGGTGACTAATGGGTGGGCAGGCTGTACCTTGTGGATGCTCTGGACAAAGGGATGACTCATGTCCTGGGTGGGACAGAGCAGGATGGTGTGAGAGTTCGCCATGCTACTCAGAATGGTGTGCAATCTAAACGTGTGTGGTGTTTACTTCTGGAATGTTTCACTTAATATTTTTGGCCTGCAGCTTACCATGGGTAAACTGCAGCTGCAGGAAAACAAAGCACAGATAAGGGGAACCACTGTATTGCTTTAAGAGTTAAAGGATGAACATTCTTGAAATATGAATACGAAACAATGAACTGGAAGCATGGAAGGGTTGCCGAGGAGAGCCTGGGGACATAGATAAATAATATGACTACTGAGAAAGAAATAGTTTCTTATGTCTATGTATATTTCTGATCCCCAGTCAGAGCAGAGGGACCAGTAATTCCCATAACTAGACCTTGCCTAGTTGTCAATAATACTGTACCAGAAGAAAACCAGCCAGTTAGTAGAGGGAAGGCCCAAGAAATAAATTTCTGTGATCTTATTTACTCATCTCCACATAACATAAGTTCTTCAGGGTATTGTCACATCTTTTCAAATCAGTAAGTTAATTTTGTACAAGGCTGCGTTCTATCTATATCCTGGCATAGAGCGCTCTAAGATAGGTTAAGGGGCCCTGGCCAGGTAGCTCAGTTGGTTAGAGTGTTGTCTCGGTACGCTGAGGTTGTGGGTTCCATCCCCAGTCAGGGCACATACAAGAATCAACTGGTGAATGCGTAAGTAGAATAACAAATTAATGTTTGTCTCTCTCTCTCTCTAAAATCAATAAATAATTTTTTTTTAAAAGATACACTCTTAAGGGGAAAAAAGGAAGATGAATTAAGCATTCATAGTTACTACAACTTATCTAAGAAAATATATTCACTGCTTATTTTTAAAAATAATTAGAGAAGTAAATACTGAAACATCAAAAGACCAATAAGCCTACGAAAAGGTACTGAACATCAGTAGTCCTCAAGAAAATGCAAGTTACACCCTGGCTGGTGTGGCTCAGTGGATTGAGCGCAGGCCTTCGAAAGGAAAGGTCGCTGGTTCCATTCCCAATCAGGGCACATATCTGAGCTGCAGGCCAGGTCTCCAGTTGGGGGCATGAGAGAGACAACTGATCTATGTGTCTCTCACACATAGATGTTTATCTCCCTCCCTTTCCCTCTCTCAAATAAATAAATAAATAAAGTCTTTACGAATTATTTTAAAAAAGAAAATGCAAAATTACAATTACAATAAAATAATACTACACAGCCACCAGAATGGCTAAAATTAAAAAGACCAAATAGAAAACCAACCGCTGGCAAAGATGTCACTCAATAGTTATGCCCTTGGCTTGTAACCCTCTAATCTCTGCCTGTATGGTCCACATGGCCATCTTCTCCCGGAGTCTGTCAGTGTTCAAATGTCCCTCCTTTTCTAAGGCTGAGTCAGAGTGGGCCTCATTTTAACCTGATTACTTCCCTGAGCGTGGACAGCGTACCTTTGGTGGGGGACACAATCCAACCAATAATGATCATTAAGGGCACCTGGTATCACAGAAAGACACTGGACATTATATATTGCTGCCAAAGAATTAGAACCACAGCAGACCAACTCTAGGTCCAACTACCAATCCACAGGAAACAGAAGGGAGAGAAGAGCATGCTAAAAACAACATATGCATATAATTGGCAAAGCCCAGAATGTGGAATATTCTGCAGGACGAATGACGTGGTTTCTTCAACAAATCACAAGGAAAAAACAGAGGGAGAGAAACCTATAAATCAGTGGTCTGTAACCTTTTTGGCACCGGGGACCTGTTTCGTGCAAGACAATTTTCCACGGATGAGGGGTGGGGGAATGATCCGAGTGCATTGCATTTAAGCTCACCTTCTGCTGTGTGGCCTGACTCCTGACACGGCCGGTACCGGTCGCCAGCCCGGAGGCTGGGGGCTCCTGCTGTAAATCATAATGAATGAATAGATCTAGCAACCAAATCCAATGTGTAGATCTTATTTGGAAATGTAAATACTTACTAGATATTTGATGATATAAAGAAATTATTGATAAGTTTTAAAAACATATTTTGGTATGGTGGTAGTATTTAAAAGAGTTCTTAACTTTTATTGGAGTGCATACCCTCGCATGAAATGAACTGAAGTTTGGAAGGTGGAAGGAGAGTGGGGGTGGGTTAGGTAGCAGCAGAACAGCCGAGTTAATGAAGCATGGTGTTGGCTCCAGGGGGTTCATTATACTATTTTACATGCTGAAATTTTCTAGCGTATAAAATTATAAAGATTAAAAATGCATTGTGTTAATTCAGTGTTTCTCAACCTGGGGCTGTATGAGACTCCGCCTTCTGAAGACGTCTCCCTCCCCAGACTCATTGAAGTCTGCTGATGGATGTCCTTTCGTAGGGTACCGCGATTCCTCTTTCCAGAAGTGTCGACTGCCGACGGGGAAATTTTGTTGGCTGGGAGCTCCTGCCTAGCTGACAAAGATATTTCTCATTAGGACAGAAAGGAATTTTTAAAAAACCCTTCTATTATAAAAGTACTGCGTACATAAAATACACAGGGTAAAAAGAAACTTAAAAAAAGGTGCCGGGAAAGTTAAGATCGCTCCTCCCACACCAGCCCCCCGCCCCCAGAGTCCGTGTGTTCTCATTTTCTTGTGAATCACTCTTTTTCTAGGCACATACAAAGGTAAACACAGTTTAGATCTTACTTCAAATACTATCTGAAACTTGCTTTTTTTTTACCCAGTCCTTTTTGTAGCTGCAAACACAAATCCTCTTCTTTTATTTCTCTGTGTGAAAAGGCCACGATGCATTTCAGCCCCAACAGCCAAGCATTTTCTCCCCGTTACTTCGTCGTTAAGATAACGTTCCAACACACCGTGTCCACACGTAGAAAAGGAATTTTGTCGAAAGTTGTATCTCCGAAGAAAACCCTTCTCCAGTCCCCTAGCTCCCGGGGCCGGAGGCGCCCTGGGGTGTGGACCGATCACGCTGCGCACCGCGCACCTGGCAGCGGGCGGGCCGGTCAGGCCGGGGTGGGAGTGCGCTCCCGAGTCCCCTGGGCAAGGCGCCCCGGCCGGGGACAGGTAAAGCATCGGCGCCAAGTCATTAGGAAAGTCTGCCGGCTTTGGGGGCATCTGGGGCTGAGGGGCGTTCAACTCAATTCTGTTCCCTGGATGCAGCAATTGTTTAGTCGGTGGTCTGTTAAATTCAAAGCGAAGGCGCTAAAATGCTAATGCGGCTGAGGCCGCTCATGACCGCCAGCGGCGCGGGGCCTAGTGGGCTGGCAGAGGAGGCTTTTATTTTAGTGTATTCCCCTTTTTAAAAGGTGGTTTGTCTTTAATCCTCTGGAAGCCCTCTGTTGTCAGCAAGGCTTTTCTTCTCTGCGGTGTGAGACTCTGTGTGGGCATCTCTTGCCAGAAATGGGAATTTCCTGGCAAGGAAGAGAGGCAATCTGAGTAACCCCTACACGGACAAATACTTCTCACTTCAACAAAGCCGTTCCGGTGTCATTGAAGATGCGTGAGAAACCAGAGAGAAAGCTGTAGAAAATGCTCTTTAAAAAAGTATTCCCCAGTTGGTGGCTTTAGTGAAGCTTTTACCACCCGATCACCTGAGCTGAGTAGGTTCCGGCCATGGCTTTACATAGAAGAGTTTTGTCGGACCACAGGGAAGAGGCTGGGGAGATGGTCAGCGTCTCAGGCTTCCTTTCCAGCTTGGACAATGAGTGGCAGGGCTCCGAGCAAAATGCACGCAAACTGATTTGTTTCTCCTCGTAAAAGATAGAATGCTTAGGGTGTCTGTTCTTTGAAGAGTAGAAGGTTTATTTACATAGTTTCTCCCTGAAGAGTGTATTTTGGAGTGGCTCCTTATGGCTCTCAACTCCCTTTGTAAAATTTGGCCAATCGATAGTTATTAGAAGACAAGCACATGCTTATTTTGAAAGAATCGTTGAAGTTCTTGTTCATCGTACAGGTTTGGTGTTTCCATATGGCATTTGACTTAGGAACAGAGGGTACTACGACAGCATTGCACTAGTGGGACTCGAGACGGGGATCCAAGGAATGGGGGAGTGGGTGGTGGGGAAGGGGTTGAATCTTGGGAGATGGTGGCAGTCCTCTGAGTTCACCACAGAAGATGCAGGATGAGTTGGTTAGAAGTAAAGGGTTGTTCTGTAAAATGAACAAAAAAAATCGACATGAAGGAAAAATGAGGGAAAGGGCTAATGAAGCATTGTGTTGGGGTGAGTGAACAGACTGACCCAGGGAACACTGGTCAACCTGGGCACAGCGCTCCAGATTCAGTTCACTGCTGATCGCCGGGACCAAGGGCCAGAGACTTTCACGAGCAGTGCCCAGGGGAAACCAGTCACCAGGCTTCATGGGGCTACGGAAGAAAATTCTGTCCAGAGACCACGTGCAGTAGGTCCTAGCTGAGAAGGACCCTGATTATCTGTCATCCAGGGAAGCTTTCTGTTTGCTGGCTCCTCCCCTTCCTCTCCCCTGCCCCACCTGCAGGGATGTCCCACTTCTCATCACCTGTCCAGTCTTCCTGAACAGCTTTTATGTTCTGAACTAGTTCAGTTCCATAGAGAAGCTTTTGTTAAGCATTCATTATTAGCCTGTAATTCTTTCACCCTATGAAATTTTCTCAAGCCTTCTGACATTGTTAAGTGCCTCAGTGATTGGTTTTGAACAACTGTGACCTTCAGCTGCCTGAAGCTATGTAATGCCATCCTTGTTGATTGTAGATTCAAACTCAGGGATTTTTTCAGTCAACAGGAGGAAATACTAAAAAGGGGTTTAGGGTCTTCCCTTCCTGCCTTTGGGGTCTGGAAGCTAAGACCTGTTCTTACAAGTAAGCTGCTTCTCCTCAATCTCGATTCTAGTTCCTCTAAACAGATCAATTTCCTAAAGAGACAGAACGACAGGGTGCTTGGTTTAGGAGTCAGAAAACCTAGTTCAGTGTGGCTTCCACCACTGACGACCCCTGGGCCCTTTGACAACTTCTTTAGTACAACATTTCCCCTTAAGTAAAAAGGAAGTGGTCAAATCAAGATGCACAAAGATGTCAACAGCATGAAACGAAGGTCTGAGACTGACAAGATAGCATTTAAAACAAGGTTAAAATGAAAACAATTAAATTTAAAACTGGTAGAGAGCTAATATTGCTATTCCTACAGAAAAGGTTCCCTGGGCCCTAAATGTGAGGTCCAGAAGGACCTGTGGCCCCCAGGATAGCTCACAATTGCAGGCAGCATGGATAGATGCTCAGCTTCCCAAATTAGAAAGGTTAGAGTCCCACCTTCCTCTGTTCTCATCCGGCTAAGGCACCTCCTGCCTCCAGCCTCACATCTGCCTCCAATCCTTTGTCCAACTTGCAATCAGAGTGATTGTTCTTAAAATCAGATTTGATTGTGGTGTCATTCTCCTGCCGACAAGCCTTCAGTAGCTCCCTACTGCTCTCAGAATAGTCTCAGACAGTGTCTCTCATGATCTGGCTGCTCTGCAGCCTTCCCAGGCAGTTCCCAGGTCCTTCTCCCTCCCCCTCTATCTAGAGTGCAGTTTCCGGCACGCAAGCACGTGAGCTGCCCTCCTCTGTCAGTTTCATCTTCTGGTCTTCCAGAGCCCCTCCGCTTGCCCCTGTCCATACACTTCCCATGCCATATTGCAGTTGCTTGAGAGTACTCCCCACTCCCATCCCACGACAGTGAGCCCCTCAAGACAGACTTGTGGGGGGTGGGGGTCCTGTGCATTCTCAGCATCCTCCTGGTAGGCACTCAGCAAATATATATATAGAATCAGTGGAAGGCTAGAGGAACAACTGACAAACCCAAGTGCGTTCAGAGAACAGTGATGAGGATGGCAAAGGCTGTGGAAACAGGGGTGAAGGATAAATAAGTGAGGGAGCCTGACGGTTTAGCCTGGAAAAGAGCATTGGGAGAGGCACGATAATAACTTACCTCATATCAAGGGCTGCCACAGGGAGGTGGGGTATGATTCACTCTGACCTCTGCAGAGGGCAGAAGTACACTTTCTGGTAGGAGGAAGCGGGACCTGGCCAATCCCAGAAGCAGCCTTGGAGAGCACTCTGACATGCCATTTGGTAACATTTGGTGCAGGAAGGCTACCTTGCAGAGAAGGGATGGCTTCCTGGGACCTAAGGGGCTCCCTGGCCCTGAAGGACCCCAGTGCCATCTCAGGAGTGTGGTTGGGAGGATTCTTGTGTTGGGTGGGGTGTTCGCCACCACGATGTGGAAAGCCCTGCAGAACATGGATTCCAAGGTCTGCAGGTCCCTGACAGCTCTAAGTCTGTGATTCTCCCATCTGGGCCATGATGCCACACAATTTAGAGAGCTGAGCAGACAGTCTCATTTCTGACCTGTCTTCTTTAGCAGCTTTAGAGTGTGTTACCTCCTCCAGCCACCCATGATGCCTGTTCACTTGATTGTTCCATTGGGAAAGGAAATGGGGACATGGAGAAGTTGTATAACCTTCCTAGTGTTTGCAGGTGGTAATAAGGAGCAGAACCTGAATCGGAAACAGAACTCTCCAGTCCAAGGTATTAAATCAGATGACTTTTCCAGTCTCTGATGATATCATGAGCCAAGTTGTCCTATGAAGTGTCATATCCAGTCTCTGATGATATCATGAGCCAAGTTGTCCTATGAAGTGTCATGTTTCTTACCGCTTCACCTTCATTCCACATTTATAGTTCAAGAACACAACTGTGGCCCTGGCCAGTGTGGATCATGGTTGGAGCATCATCCCTTTACACCAAAAGATCGCAGGTTCGATTCCTAGTCAGGGCACATGCTGAGGTTAGCAGGTTTGATCCCCAGTCCAGGTGCATACAAGAGGTAACCCATCGATGTTTTTCTCTCTCTCTTCACCCCTTCCTCTGTCTCTAGAATCAATAAATATATGCTTGAGTGAGGATTAAAAGGTTAAAAAGAAAAAAGAACATAACCATGGCAGAGTGGCACTAGACATGGAACTAGATTGACTATACAACCTCAGAAAGCCACTTAATCTTTTTCTGACTAACTCAGTTGCCTTTTTTGTACAATGAATATAATAATGGAATTAACCTTATAGTGTTGTAAGGATAAAATGGGAACACAGTACATGGATGTAGTAAGTACTTTGTACTACCTAGGGTTATTGGTACTGGATGGGAGAGGACAAGATTTGGGAATACGGAGAATTGATTTCTCCTTCCAATGCTAAAGGTGTAGTGTGGGGGTCTTCAGCTGCTCTCTGCTCAGCCTCTGAAGTTCCTCAGAGAACCTGGGCTGGGTGTAAGATGACAGCCATCAGCAAAGAAGAACGAATTGGGGGTGTATGCACCCAGAAGGGGCTCGTGCTGCTGTCTATGGTCCTGAAACACTTCTCCAGAAAACTGAAGGTGGTGGGATTGTACCCGTGTCCCCCCTCCCCACCCCATCCTCTGCTTATGGACAGTCTTCACACTGGATGGAACTTGGATAAGTTGTTGATAACCTTCTGAATCTTTAGTTTTTTCTCTTCTGACAACAGGTAGTGCCCATCCTCTGATGTGTTCACAGGAATGTGGCCAGGTTATGGGCCTCCTATATATGCAACACCTCTGTGCCTGATGCCTGTGGAAGGGACACAGTCGGAAAGAGCAACATAGTGGCAACAAACTTATCTTTGACTCTGATCTCCCTCTTGTGGAGTCACTGGAACTCCAAGCCCACTGAAAACATAGCCCAGTGTCTGCCCGACAATAGCCCAGGGGCCTCACGCAGGCGTTAGCAATCATCCATGTTTTCCTGAGGCGGGGATCACAGCCGTGCTCCACAGGCAGGCCTCTGTCTCCAGGAGGCCTGCCTCCGCTATCATTGCATCTGCTGTTGCCGACGCTGCGCCTTC
This sequence comes from Macrotus californicus, assembly GCA_007922815.1. NCBI lineage: Eukaryota > Metazoa > Chordata > Mammalia > Chiroptera > Phyllostomidae > Macrotus > Macrotus californicus. The sequence continues at coordinate 58,657 of VMDR010003520.1, forward strand.
TTTCCACTGCTCCCTACCTGCCTCAGCACTGGCTCTCCCCTACCAAGGCCACCACCAAGGTCACAGCTCTTCTGTTAGATATCTCAAAGGGTTTTCTTGCTGCTTCAGCTTAGAATTTTTGTCAAGGACTTGGGATCAATTCCCCGTGGAGTCTGGGTCACGAAATAGTTAAGACACCCTCCCACTGCCCTGCCCCGCCCCCAGTATCTTGCTCAAAAGCCTTTCTCCTTTCTTTTTCATAAGTCTGGACCGTGCAATCCATCACTGTCTCAGGATAAGGTCCAGGCCCCACTGGGGCCCTCCCCAGGGAAGAGATGAAGGGCATACTGCCTCTCTCCTCTTTCTCTGTGTCAGAGTTTTATCTGACATCTGGCAGCTCAGCTACATTCTCAACACCCTCCTCAAATACCTCTCTTGGTGGCGCTCGAGGTTGGCAGAGCTCCTGAGGGGACCCTGCCAACTGGGCTCCCTCTGGGGCCCTCCCAATCCACAGATATGAAAGTGATCCAGGCTTCCTCTGCCAGGGGAATTCTCCAAACCTGATGTGGTGTTCTTACAAGGAAATAATTTCCCTTTTCATTGATTAACTGAGCAGGAAAAAAAAACCCTTAATGTTGATTTGGCTCACTCAAGCTCCAAGTAGGGCTAAACTCAATAATTGTTGAAACTCAGAAAGAGAGAAAAACAACACCTCTCAGAGAATGAAATTTCAAAACACCCCCCTATAGATTGGAGGTTGTTTTTATTTTCCCAAATGGCCACACCAGTTCCTTCACAGTACGATTTAAGCCCTTTGCCTATTGTTCTGTCCTTTGGGGGAATCAGAGGAAAGATGGTAGCCTGGCTTGACCGATCACAACATAACTCTCCCTGCCTGAGTTCTCATCCACCCCATCACACACACTCACACATCCCCACACACACGTTTCGCTCTGAACTGTAATCACCTGTGTCCCACTTGGCTCTCAGCGGTGGAGCAGGAGCCCTGGGTGTGCAATCCCATAAACACGTTTTCCCTAAGAGAGGCTTGTGCAGCAATCCAGACACTCTCATCGCTCTGCCTTTTAATTAGCGCAGGGAGTCGCAGCCGCAGTGTGGGTGTGCTTGCCAGCTGTGCTTTTTGGGAGGTTATACGGTCTGAGCTCGTTCTGTCTCCTCCCTCGGTGTTAGGAAATTACAGAGCTGGCCGTCTTTGCTTGTCTTGGAAGTGTGTGCACTGACCTTACCCACAGAGCCTGGGACACTCCAGGGCCTTTCTGGGTCAGAGCTCAGAAGCCCCTGGGGACACTCAGATCTCCAATCTTTCAGCCTGCTGCTGTTGAGTGGGGCAAAAGCGATTGGCCTTTGGGCTAAAAGAGATTGCCTGTATCTATGATTGTTCAATCCCCCTGGGCCCAGAATCAGTGCCCACAGGGACCAGAGGAGGGATGTTTTGGCATGAGGGGCAGGTGGGGAAGCCACATCTCTCTCCTGAAGGGCCGTGTTCTGGAGACTGCCTGATACCTTATCCCCTTGAAAAGGGAGGCCCTGCAGAGCCTTTCCGGCCTTCTTCCCAGGCTGTCCTACTCTACTTTCCCCAGGGGCCGTGGGATGGCTGCATGGCTGAAATAAAATCTCTCGTCGCTGCTGACTTTTTAATTTAAACTTTTCTACTCTACACCAGTCCCCTCTTATTTTGTTTATGGGTTCTCCCTCTGGGTAACCAGATCATACTTTCAGCTCCAGTTCTAACTTCCCCACTTTGCCAAAGCTCAGCACATCCCCCTCTTTAACCGGGTGGGTGATGGTGTTTTTGCTGGCATTCTCCCACAGACAATACTCCAGCTCAGATCTGAGTGGCCAGCGCCTCTCCGCTTTGCCCATTTGGCCTGTGTAGTTTTCTACAGCACACTTTCTAGCTGAATCCCGCCAGGGCACAATTTTCTTTCTTATCCCTTGGCATGGATTCCACTTGTTGGTTTCCTCCTATCTGCACACCTGCGTCTTCTTCTTCTTTCATTTTTGGTTAGGTGGACTTTTATCTTGTTTTATTTTATTTTATTTTTTAACGTTAAAAAAATTCTATTGTTATTCTATTAGAGTTGTCCCAATTTTTCCTCCTTTGCCCTCCTCCGCCCACCCCACCCTGTGCTCCCACCATCAATCCCCACACTGTTGTTCATGTCTGTGGGTCTAATATTCATACATGTTCTTTGACTAGTGTCTTCCCCTTCTTTCCACCATTATCCCCCTTTCCCCTTCCCTCTGGTGGCTGTCAATGTATTCAATGTTTCCATGTCTCTGGTTCTGTTTTGCTCGATGGTTTTTTTGTTGTTGTTCATTAGGTTCCTCTTATAGTTGAAATTATATGGTATTTGTCTTTCACCAACTGTCAGCTTATTTCACTCAGCATAATATTCTCAGTTCCATCCATGCCGTCATGAAAGATAGGATCTCCTTCTTTCTTTCTGTTGTGAAGAATTCCATTGTGTAAATGTACCACCGATTTTTGATCCACTCATTTACTGGTGGGCACTTAGGTTATTTGTAGCACTTGGTTATTGCAGATTGTGCTGCTATGAACATAGGAGTTCTTCTGAATTGGTGATTTAGAATTCTTAGGTTATATTCCTAGCAGTGGAATTGCCAGGTAAAAAGACATTTTTAGTTTTTTGAGGATATTCTATACTGTTTTCCACAGTGGCTACACCTGTCTGCATTCCCAGCAACAGTGCACTAGGGTTCCCTTTCCTGCACATCCTCGCCAGCACTTGTCTGATTTATTGACAGCCATTCTGACCAGCACACACCTGCTTTTTGGCAGCTGCTTGCATCCCTCCTGCCTCACTTGGTCTTTTGGGAGAGGCCTCGGCCAGCCTTCCACCTTGGCACTTGGCTTCCCCAGAGGGCTGTGCTTTGCAAACAGTCATTAGTTGCTGCCCTGGCTGTTGACTCTGATAGTACAGCCGCACAGGTAGCCACTTGCTTGCCACCTAGTCCCACGTCATGTTGATTTCACTGAGTGTACCTCAGCAACACCTGACGGGCAGCAGACCCCCCTCCCTCCACATCCCTGTCCCCTGAGGCTTAGGCAAAGGCAGAGCACAGAGGAAGGGGCCCAGAGCTCCTTGACAAAGGGTGTTCTCCACACCTAGAAGTATGTACTTTTGTAACCTCTATCTAATTTCAAAAGATGTGCCTAGAAGAAATGATGTATTAGATGTCATATTTGTTTTTCAAAATAGCATAGGAAGCCAAACTTTACATAGATTTTTCATCAATTTTTTTAAAAAGGAATAATACATTCACATGCCTCAAAACCCACAAACCATCAAGTCTTATAATGCAAAAATCCCTTCTCTCCGCCTTGTTCCACTTCTGCCCAGTTTCCAGTCTGCCTGGGTAGGCCCTATGCTTAGTTTTTTGTGGCTCTTTCTTAGTTTTTGTTGGATCTTGAGAGTCTTGTACCAGATTCAACATCAGTCAACTGCTTCAAAAACAATGGCTACATGCTGGCCAGTTAAACAGCGAGGAGGCCTCTTTCACTCTGTCACACACTCGCTTTTAGAACTGAGGCGCCTGCCGATCCCCCACCCCATAGCTACGTAAATTCTGTCCCAAGGTCTTTTTCTTTGTCTACAACACAGCTTTTGTTCTACTGTACACTTTTTATCTCAGCCATCTTTGTCTAAGTGTCTTTATTTCAGTGTCTTGAAGCCTAAAGCAGATTCCATGGCTTGGGAGCTTAGTGATTTGGCCCCTGTTAATCATAAAAGCTCTAGAAAAATCCGCCCTGGCTGGTGTGGCTCAGTGGACTGAGTGCCGGCCTATGAACCGAAGGGCTACTGGTTCAATTCCCAGTCACGGCACATGCCTGGGTTGTGGGCCAGGTCCCCGGTTGATGGCGTGCACGAGGCAACCACACACTGATATTTCTCTCCTTCTCTTTCTCCCTCCTTTTCCTCTGTCTAAAAGTAAATAAATAAAATCTTAAAAAAAAAAGAAAAGAAAAATTCCCTGGAAACTCCAGCAGATACAGTTAAAAAGATCCAGGACAACTGGTTTATCAGGACCAGATTGCAGCTAATACCATCAAAATGGAGGAGACACTGTGGTTTTCCAAATAACACTTTCGGGCTCCAAGGAGTCAGGTGTCAAGTGTGGGCCGGCAGATGTGCTCAGCTGCAGGGAGCGGGCTGGGTGTGCCCCGAATCCAGGACCTTCTCTGGACCAAAGTCAGTGGACTAGGTAGCAGGAGTGACCAGCAGATGAAGGCTGAGAGTTTGGCTGCCTACTTCCTGGGCTCTCTTGCCTCTCAGTGTAGCCGGAAAGGCACCCTGGTCATTACCAGCACCGTCTTTGAGACTGCCCAGTGTAGTCATCACCTGCCCCCACCGCCACACACACACCCTAACACACTGGTCCCAAATCTCCACTTCTCAGAAGTGCTTTTAATTCACTGACTCACATGGTTCGGGATTGGTCCGGAGGGGTCACCAGTGCTGTGTGATGGCTCAGCTGTAAAGACAGAACCTCACCCAGAGGTTTCTCTGTGTTCGGCAGGCTACCCCGCATATCTCTGTGACCTGGCACTGCATTTAAAGATGCTCCCTGCTTGGTCTTAGCAATATATTTTTGGAAATATATCCTTGGACAAGGGCAACAAATATAAAATAAGCAGGGACCATTTGAGATCTTGCTCCAGGCATATGTTGTCAGTTTGGCTTAAATAAACTCTTATATAAATTTAAAAAAAAAAAAAAAACAAAAAACAAATGGGACTGTATCAAACTAAAAAGTTTTTTCACAGCAATGGAAACCATCAACAACAACAAAAGAAAGCAAACTATTGAATAGAATATATTACAAATGATACATCTGATAAGGGATTAATACCCAAAATATATAAGAAACTCATACAACTTAATACCAAAAAAACCTTCCAAATAATCCAATTAAAAAAGAGGCAGCCCTGACCGATGTGGCTTAGTTGGTTGGGCATCATCCCACAAAGTGAAGTGTTGCTGGTTTGATTCCTGATCAGGGCACACTCCTGGTTTGTGGGTCCTGTCCCCAACTGGGGCACGTGCGAGAGGCAACCAACCAATGTTTCTCTTTTACACTGATGTTTCTCTTCCTCTCTTCCTCCCTCCCTTCCCCTCTCTCTAAAAATAAATAAATGTTAAAGATCCTTTCAAAAAAATGGGCAGAGAATCTGAACAGACGTTTCTCCAAAGAAGATATGCAGACAGCCAAGACATATGAAAAGGTGCTCAGCATCACTAATCATCAGGGAAATGCAAATCAAAGTCACAATGAGCTATCACCTCACACCTGTCAAAATGGCTATCATCAAAAAATCAATAAATAAGGAGTGCTGGCGAAGATGTGGAGCAAAGGGAGCACTTGTGCCCTGTTGGTGGGATTGTAAATCGGTGCAGCCACTATGGAAACAGTACGGAGCCCTGACTGGTGTGGCTCAGTTGGTTGGGCATTGCCCCAAAGCAAAAGGTCGCCAGTTCATTCCTGGCCAGGGCATGTGCCTGGGTTGCGGGTTCAGTCTCTGGTTGGGTGCATTCGAGAGGCAACCGACTGATGTTTCTCTCTTGCATTAGTGTTTCTCTGCCTCTCTTTCTCCTTCCTTTCCCCCTCTCTAACAAAATAAATAAATAAAATCTTTTAAAAAAGAAACAATATTGAGATTCCTCAGAAAGATTAAAAATAGAGCTGCCATATGATCCAGCGATTCTATTTCTGGATATGTAGTTGTAGAAAACAGAAACATAATCTTAAAAAGGTATATGCACCCCAGCCCTGGCTGGTGTGGCTCAATTGGTTGGGCATCGCCCTGCCAAGCAAAAGGTTGCTGGTTCAATTCCCCATCAGGGCACATGCCTGGGTTGCAGGTTTGTCCCTGGTCAGGGCATGGATGAGAGGCAACTGATTAATGTTTCTCTCTCACATCAATGTTTCTTTCCCTCTCTTTCTCCCTCCCTTCTCTCTCTCTCTCAAAAAAAAAAGATACATACACCCCTATGTTCATTTGCAGCATTATTTACAACCAAGGTATTGGAGCAATCTGGGTGCCCACTGATAGGTGATGAATGGATAAAGAAGACATACACACACACACAATGGAATATTACTCAACAGTGAAAAAGAATGAAATCAGGACCATGTCAGGAAGTGAAAAGGGGTGAGTCTAAAATGAGGGGCCTTGAGTGCTAAGGAATCTGTACTTTATCCTGAGAGTTATGAAGAACCATTGAGAAGTGCTATGATTATAATGCATTTTTTGAGAGGGTAGTATTTGAAGATTATTTGCCTTGGTTCAAATGCTGGCTCTGCCACTTACTAGCTGTGTGATCTTAGACAAGTTGCTTAACCTCTCTGAGCCTTGGTTTCCTCATTTATGAAATGGGAGAAATAACCATGCTTCATAGACTCATGATGAGATGTAAAGGCATTTTAAATGCAGAGCACTTAGACTAGAGGCTGGCATGCAGTGAGCATTCGGTGAGAGTTGTAGAAATGTTTGGACAGTTCAATGACACGATCACATTTGTGTTGTAGAATGAACACTGTAGCGTGGAGAATAGATTGAGGAGGGCAAGACAAAAGGCAGAAAGGGCAGGAAAGGAGCAGTAACGAGGCAAGTAGTGGGAGTCTGCATTGGGAAAGAGCAGGGAGTAGATCTGAGGAGTCTGGAGGAGCAAAGAAGAGGACTAGGAACGTAATTCAGGAGGCGAGGAGAGAGCAGGAAAGACTGCAGGCAGCCAGTGATCAGGAAAGGCTTCGAGGAAGAGATGGGCCTCGGGCTGGGCCTCCAAGGGGTATCTCCCCAGAGAAGAGGAAGACCTTCTGGGTAGAGGAAGCAGTGTGGAAAGACAAAAAGGGGTTTTTTAAGAGTGTTGGGGTTTTTAGTAAACATATGTCATTTGCTTATTTAAATATGAATGAAAAGTGAATGAAAAGCAGTAGGCTTAAACAAACCAAAGTTACCCCAAGGAGCCTCAGGCTCTACTACTGCTCCTCCAGCACCCCCAGGCCCCACCTGGCCTCATGCTCAGGCATGTCCCAGCCAAGAGCTGCTCCCACCCTCCAGGTACCCAGATGAGTCGGAGCTGCAACGAGCACCCCCACCCCACACTGAAGGGCTAAAATCTCTGTTGTAAACGGAGAGGAAGAGAGATCCTTCCTGTCCACACTGTGCCTGGTTTACTGCATCTCCCTGTTGTCACAATGACCCTTTGTTGTGGCAAAGGCCACTTCAGACCAGTGGGGCAATATCTCTCCCTTGCCACACTTTAAACTCTGCTGTTGGCTCACTGTGTCACAGGTGGCGGGTTGCATCAGCTTGTACTCTGTGAGGTTAGTCTGGGGGATGGTGACAAGCTGGTGTTCATCTCAGTTCTGCACAGTAGTGCAGAGGAGACAGGTAGGGTAGCGCGGTGCGGCATGGGTACTGATGGATGCTCTTGGCTGGGGCATGCAGGCCCGGAATCTTCCGCAGTTCACCTGCCCCAACAACCGCTCTCTCACTCGACCTGGAGAAGGGCTCTTGGCAGAGAGCCGGACTTTTCTCCCATTTCGTTCTCACACAGCCTCTCCTCAGGCACCATCCGCTGTCCTTCCTCCCAAATGAGATGGGCAAATAAAGATAGGGTAGAGCTGCCAAGGGGTGAGCAGACAGCAGGGAACCGACTGGACCCAGTTAAGTGGCTTGGTGAAACCGTTATTTGGAAGGAGAAGATAAACACATATGAGATAAAAAAGATAAGCAGGTGTTGCTCCTAACTCTGGTCAGCATTTCTCAGAACATTTCTCAGATATTCGCCTCCTGGGATCACCATGAGTCCGCCATGCTTTAAAAATGACATACGCATAATCCTGGATGGGTGGCTCAGTTGGTTGGAGTGTCTTCCTGCACACCAAAAGGCTGCGGGTTTGATTCCCAGGCAGGACACATACCTAGGTTGTGGGTTCCATCCCCGGTTGGGATGCGTACAAGAGGCAACCAATCAATGTTTCTCTCTCACATCAATATTTCTCTTTCTCTCTTCCCTTTCCCTTCCCCTCTCTCTAAAATCAATAAATATAGCCTCCGGTGAGAACTAAAAAAAAATGACATACACCAGGAAGCTCAAAGCAGAGTAGGGTTACAATAACCTTTGGGCACAGGTTCACACCATCCTAAAACTAACTGCCTGTTAGGTGCTTCTCTCAGACAAATTATTTGGCTGTGTTGGACTCTCCACGTGGGCTTAGAGCTGATCATTTGGACTCCATCCCCTGCAGGCCAGGCCTGCCCAGCGGCTCCCAGCTCATACTCGTTCTTTTTCAGCCACTGGTGGGGGGCCCCCTGGAAACTCCTTCTCTCCTGCCCTGACCCTGCCTCCTGATCTGGGGCAGCAGGAACTGGAGGCCACAGCTTCAGCCTCCTCTTTCTCTGGTCCCTGCAGGCACATGCTGCCCACATCTCCCTTCAGAGCCAAGGCACTCGTTCTCTTGGCTGCCAGGAGTGTTGCCTGCTGTTGTGGGGCAGCTGGGTCCTTCCTTAGGAAGTGCCTTCAACCAGAGACTATGCTTCCACCCCAGGGATAACTACATCTAATGACTGGACAGTGCAGACATACCAAGCTCTCATCCCTTTGCCTCCACTCAGGATCTCTCTGAAGGGCCAGCTCAGCTTCAGAGTGCCCTATGGGACAACTGAGGCCCCTGTTACAAAGGTGCACTGCTCAACCTTGTGTCTGAGCCTCCTTCTCTCCCTTATGGGTGTCATTCCCAAGAGCACTCCCCAGTAAACCACTTGCATACAAATCTTCATCTCAAAGTCTGTCCCCCAGGGAACGTGACCCATAACAATTAGACAGTGGACAGGAGGGCTGCCGACATGAAGTCCAGGCATCGGCAGTCTGCAGGCTGTGTTTCACACAGCAGAAAGGCTGGCTGGTGGGCGAAACAATGTGGAGGGACCCCGTGTCCAGGAGATGGGGAGGGTGGTGAAGGAAAGACCCAGTAGAAAAGGAGTTAACTCTGTAGGGCACCTGTCTTGCCCTCTGCAGCCTGTGGGGGGTTGTCTCGTCCATCTTGAAGGACAAGGAAGGGGAAAGAAGTACAGAGGAGTCACGATGCTTCGTGGAGAGGGTCAGCTATTTGCCCAACAGCTGACCCAGCACATGTTGCAGAAACAATTTTATTTCTTGATGCCTGGGCAGACTTCCATCCACTCAAAGTCAGCCTGGGGAATTATGTGGTTAAACTTCCCCTAGCTTTCTCAGTGGAGTGAGATGCAGATGCAAAGTGGGGATATGAGAAAAGAGAAACTGGAGAGAGCTGCTGTATGGTCCATGCCTCTCCGGGGGAAGAGGGGGCTGGAAGAGAGGTCTGGCCCCACTTCTTTGACCTGGCTTCATGTTCCTAGCCCACAAGGTGTGCTCCTGTTGGAAGACTACTAGATGTCCTGTCTGAATACAAATACCCTGAACATGACAAGAAACAGGAGGGAGGGTCTTCCTTTTTGTGCCTCAACAAGGAACCCAAATGCACTGTTTCCCTAGCACCCAGCAGCCAAACACACTCACCTGTCCGTCAGATCCAGAAGAGACCCATCCACAATGACTTGCTCACACGGGGCAGAGCTGGAACCACAGCTAGTCTCAGGAGACGCCTCTGGTCCCAAAGAGGCCAGTGCAGCTCAGCATTGCTCCCTTTTTCACTCCAGGCAGCTCGAGAACCCTATAGTATAAATATTCTTTTAAAAATATACATATTTTGTTAGTTATGCTATTGTAGTTGTCCCATTTTCCCCTTTATATTCCCCTTTGCCCTGTGCACCCCCTCCCACCCACATTCCCCCTCTTTAGTTCATGTCCATGGGTCATATATATGAGTTCTTTGGCTTCTACATTTCCTATACTATTTTTTTTTAAATATTTCTTTATTTTTCTTTAATTCAATTCTTCTAGAAGTGGGATTTTTTTTAAGACTTTTTAAAATTTATTTTTAGAGAGAGCGGAAGGGAGGGAGAAAGAGAGGGAGGGAAACATTAATGTGTGGTTGCCTCTCACGTGCCCCCCCACCTGGGGACCTGGCCTGCAACCCAGGCATGTGCCCTGACTGGGAATCGAACCAGTGACCTTTTTTTGGTTTGCAGGCCAGTGCTCAATCCACCGAGCCACACCAGCCAGGGTCATTTCCTATACTATTCTTAACCTCCCCCTGTCTATCTTCTACCTACCATTTATGCTTCTTATTACCTATACCTTTTCCCCCTCTCTCCTCACTCATTCCCCCTGATGATAACCCTCCGTGTGATCACCATTTCTGTGATTCTGTTTCTATTCCTGTTATTTGCTTAGTTTGTTTTTGTTTTTGTTTTAAGTTCGGTTGTTAATAACTGTGAGTTTGTTGTCATTTTACTGTTCATACTTTTGATCTTCTTTTTCTTAGATAAGTCCCTTTAACATTTCCTATAAATAAGGGCTTGGAGATGATGAACTCCTTTAACTTGACCTTATCTGGGAAGCACTTATCTGACCTTCTATTCTAAATGATAACTTTGCTGGATAGAGTAATCTTGGATGTAGGTCCTTGCCTTTCATGACTTGGAATACTTCTTGCCAGCCCCTTCTTGCCTGCAAGGCTTCTTTTGAGAAATCAGCTGACAGTCTTATGGACACTCCTTTGTAGGTTACTGTCTCCTTTTCTCTTGCTGCTTTTAAGATTCTCTCCTTATCTTTCATCTTGGGTAATGTCATTATGATGTGCCTTGGTGTGTTTCTCCTTGGGTCCAACTTCTTTGGGACTCTCTGAGCTTCCGGGACTCCCTGGAAGTCTATTTCCTTTGCCAGATTGGGAAAGTTCTCCTTCATTATTTTTCAAATAAGTTTTCAATTTCTTGGTCTTCCTCTTCTCCTTCTGGCACCTCTATTATTTGGATGTTGGAACATTTAAAGACGTCCTGGAGGTTCCTAAGCCTCTCCTCATTTTTTTGAATTATTGTTTCTTCATTCTGTTCTGGTTGAATGTTTCTTTCTTCCTTCTGGTTCACACCATTGATTTGAGTCCTGGTTTCCTTCCCATCACTGTTTGGTTCCCTGTACATTTTCCTTTCTTTCACTTAGCATCGCCTTCATTTTTTCGTCTAATTTGTGTCCGTATTCAACCAAGTCTGTGAGCATCCTGATTACCAGTGTTTGAACTGTGCATTTGATAGATTGGCTATCTCTTCTTTGCTTAGTTGTATTTTTTCTGGAGTTTTGATCTGTTCTTTCATTTGGGCCTTTTTTTTTTTTTTTTGCCTCAGCACGCCTGTTATATAGTAAGGGGCGGAGCCTTAGGCGTTTACCAGGGCGGGGCAACCCACATCGCTGCGTTGTGATGTTGTTTGTGGGGGAGGGATATGAGAGGGAGGAGTGCTGTTTGCTCCACTCTCTGCCAGTTTTCAGTCACTTCCCCCACTACTCACAGTCAAATTGGGCCCTTCTGGTGCTGATTCCCGGGTGGGTGGGCCTGTGTACATTCTAGGACCCTGTGGGTCTCTCTGACGAGCTCTCCTGTGAGGCTGGGAGTTTCTCCCGCTGCTGCCTCAACCTCCACAGGTGTTTTCAATCAGAGGTTTGAGGCTTTATTTTCCTGTGCTGGGACCCTGGGTTGCATGGTCTGTCTTGCTCCCCAGGTGTTCCTCCTGGTTTATCTGAACTTGAATGTGGGACCGCTGGGTCCACAAGCTTCTGCCTCGCCCAGTCTGCCAGCCGCTGCCTTGCTGTGAGTCCTCTCTGCCCAGCTGCCTGGCTCTGCCCCTCCTACGGGTCTGGATGAATGTTTCTTCTTTAACTCCTTGGTTGTCAGACTTCCATACAGTTCGATTTTCTGTCAGTTCTGGTTGGTTTTTGTTTTAAAATTTGTTGCTGTCCTTCTTTTGGTTGTGCGAGGAGGCACAGTGTGTCTACCTACGCCTCCACCTTGGCCGGAAGTCTGCCTATAGTGTAAATTTTCTAAGGCCAGGCCCCCAGCCTTGGAGGCTACCTTGTACATAGCTTGTGGCACAGCAGCCATGGGAATGCAAGGGAACAGTTGGAAAAGCTGTGGGACTCTCTTAGTGCTGTTGGTGCCAAAAACCGTACTGGTCCTTTCCAGAGCTGCTCCTGGGCATTCCCCAGGGTGTGCTTTATGGCCGAGGGAAAATGGGCACAGACACACTTCTGTCCAAATGATGTATTACCTCTTAGGAACTAACTGAGGTCCTTTTAGTTTCTGTTCATGTTTTTGTTTGAAAATAACTTTTAAAAATATATAACAATTTCAGTTGAATTCAGAAAATAAGCACAAGATACTGACTTGCTTCATTAGCTTTTTTACCTAGCCCAAGCACCCCCAGGGAGTAGGAGAAGTTTACAGTGACTTGTTCAGCACAGAGTGGGTGATGGGCTGTCCAGGCAGGCCACCCGGCTGGCTTCCAGCATGCAGTGAAGGAGGGCTCTGTGTGAGTTGGAGGTAGTGGGGTTGCTTGTTAGACCAGTGATTGGTGTTGGCAGAGACAGAGCAGAGGGCACAGAGTTAAGAGTGGGCATAG
>VMDR010003521.1:0-71097 GCA_007922815.1 Macrotus californicus
ATTAAAGAAGGCCTAAATAAATGAGAGATATGCCATTTAATGGATTATTATAATCAATATTGCTAAAATGTCAGTCCTTTTCTAATTCATCTATAGATGCAACACAATTCCAGTTAAAATTCCACATAGTTTACAAAAACAATACTGGGTAGATTGTAGATCCAAATGTGAAAGGCAAATAATGGTTCTAGAAGATTAAATATGTAAATATTTTCATGACCTTGGTTAGCAAAATAAAGCACACACAACAACCTAACTATAATGAGGAGATCAATGAACTTGACTGCATGCAGACTAAGAACTTCTGTTCATCAAAAGAAGTCATTAAGAAACTAATTATACAAGCCACAGATGGAGAGAAAATGTTTGCAGTACCTATAATCCTACAAAAGACTCAAATTCAGAATATATGACGTAAAGAAGGGTTCCGGTATAGATTTCTGCCTAGATCCCAGGCCAAAATGAAGAGCGAAAAGAAACACTTTTATTTACTATAGATGTTCTCTCCCAGTTCGAGAACTAAAAGGGCTGAGATGATTATGAGGGAGGAGCTAGAGCCCTGGTTGGCCACACCCCAAGTTTTGGTTCTGTGCTCAAGTGTTGCTTCTCTGCATTTTGTGGGGCTGCGCCCTCGGGAACAAGCCAAGGCTGCTGTGGCTGCTCCCCTCTCTCCAGGGTGGTGCACTGCTCTGCTTGTGTGGAGGGGGTGTGGACCCCCCAAGGGTTGGCCCCCTGGTAAACCTCGGGGGCAAAGCAGCCCCCCAAGGGAAAGGGTGCAGACTACCCGAAGGTGGGGCTCCCAGCAAGCTGCTACCTCCATTCAGAAGGTGTCACACACCCAAAGCCAGTTCCTCTCCAATCTTCTAGAGTGGCCCAGGAGGACAGCAAACAAGGACCATGTCCCAGACAGCAGATACTGGCTATTGAAGGACCTCTTCCAAGTGCCTGCAGCAGTCACCACACAAAGGCTACGAGCTTTGTCAGATACCCAGTGACCATTTTCTCTAACAGGTGGGATACAGATGGCAGATTTTATTATCCTCCCACCAACTGGACCAGCTGGAAACAGACTTGGAGGAAAAATGGGCATGACCTGGGATCAGGGTTTTTGTGGAGTAAATACATGATGATCCCACCACCTGAGACAGGGGCTGGCCATAGGGCCCCTGGCCAGAAAGACTGTGTATTGTTTGGGGAATGGATTGTAACTCCCTCCTTATCTCCTTTTGGGAGTGGTGCCTTGTCCTGTGACTGCTTCTTGACCTTTCCTTCTGCACCGTGCACACCAATGTAATGTAGCTCCGGGCCACTTGTAGGTTCGTGTAAGGTGAACCAAGCTGCCTTTGTCTAGGACTCCTCATAACGAGCCTCAGGCTGGAGGAGGTGCGGTCTCACTGCTGTTGGTGCACCGCCTGTAACGCGAGTAAGAAACACCACGTCCATGTCCGCTGGAACTCCTGGTGGTTTTTCCAGAACCAACACTTAAGCAACTTCCGGGTTTGGAGCTCCTGTGCTCCAGCCTCAATGAGGGGTGGCGAAGGTGACTGGGTTGGCAGACACATCTGGGCTGTGTGAGTGACCCCATCGTCATGGGACAAGGCATAGGCTCCCGGCCTGCATAGGTTGATTTTGTTTTCCTGGGCATTTTGAATTGAGTCAGAGAAAACCAATGGATTTCTCTGTGTGGCTCAACTACAGAGGATTCCAGCACTGCCAGGTGGCAACAGGGCTGTTCGCTGCTGTGAGGCAGCCACATGCAGGAGCAGCAGAGATGGCGGTCTACAGCAGGGACGGCGGTCTACAGCAGGGTGGTCTACAGCCGGGATGGCGGTCTACAGCAGGGACGGTGGTCTACAAAGAGAGGAAGGAAGCAGCTTTGCAAAGAGGCTGGGGTGGGTAGGGGGCACTTGGATTGTTTCCAGTTCGGGGCTATTGCACACAAAGCTGCTCTGAGCATTTGTATACAGGTTTTTTTGCAAACGTGTTTTTATTTCTCTGGGAATAACGCCCAGGAGTGCAACTGCTGTGAGGATTGTAAGTGTACATTTGAAACTGACAGACTCTTTCCAGGAGTGGCCGCACCATTTACATTCACACCATCCGTGGATGAGAGTGCCGGTGTCTCTGCTTCCTCGCCAGCATTTGGCAATGCCATTTTTCATTCCACCTGTTCTAATACAGTGATATCTCACTGTCAGCTTCAATTGCGTTTTCTTCATTGCTAGTAATGCTGAGCATTTTTTTCACATATACGTTTTGTTGTCCATGTATCCTCCCTGATGAAATATTCCTTCTTATCGCGGCCCATTTTCTCACTGGGGGGTGTGTACGTTTACCGTCAAGTTTTGATATAAATTATCTGGCTTTGTTAACACTTTAGAAATGGGCTTCTGTTACTTGCAAACTCATGGGTGTTCCACTTTGGTCTTTAGTGACAACCATAATAACAGCTGACATTTACTGAGCACGTACTTTGTGGCAGGCATAGAAGTGACTCAGAGGAGGTAGCTCACTTTCTCTGTGGTAAGACATCGTATCCTAGCGTTCTATTCCCTAACTGCCATCACCGCGCAGCTTAGCCACGCTTCACGTAAACAACGGGCTCCAGCAACCCAGCACCGCCTACATGCGAGCTGACCCAGTGTGTGTTTCTGTCGGTTGAAGAACAGCTAAGCCGCTGATGTCACAAGAGTGCACAAGTCAGGGCAGTTAGTTGCTCCTGAAATGAAACAACAGCCCTCATGATCAGAAACATTGCGTAATGCACATGTTTTTATTTTCAGACGATCCGTGACAATGATCAGTTCAACACATTCTACAGGAAAAATCCCTCAAGTTGTAGTCTCCTAAAATAAAGGCAGAAAATAAATGCCCATTTACATTGTATAACGTTTTTAATCCTCACCAGAGAATATGTTTATTGATTTTTAGAGAGAGAGGAAGGGAGGTAAGAGAAACATTCCTGTGAGAGAGAAACATGGATTGGTTGCCTCCTGTATGCACCCCCACCAGGGATTGAACTCACAGCCTAGGTGCGTGCCCTGACCGGGAGTCACACCCGCAATCTTTTAGCAGATGGGACGACCTTCCAACCAACTTAGCCACCTGGCCGGGGCTACATTATATAATTTAGAAAAACCACGTCAGTGTGAAAGAAGCAGATAGACATGCAGGGTTCAGATATTCTGAGTTTCTTTGTGAGGCTAGGATTGTATTTCCTAAGGTTTGGAAAGAGCAGAGGTTTGTGGAGGGTCCCCCAGGAGGCTGTGCAGTTGGCCCAGAGCAGAACCACCTCTGTGACAGGCGGGGCCCCTGGGGGCTGTGCGTGTAAGTTATTGTGAGTCGAGTCGAGTCGATGCCTGGCTTCTGGATAATCAATCATCTGTTGATCGTGCCTGCTGCTACCTCCTTCCACACCTGGAAATTGACAGGAGTCCCAATTCCCACGCATTAGACACTCGTGTTTCCACCCGTGGAAGAGGCAAATGATGGCGGCCCCCCAGTGCAGACAGACAGCTCATGGGGATTCAGGGAGTGGCCACACCAGCCCTCCCCCCCACATCATTGCCACAGTGCAACCTGCGCTATGAGAGGTGGCATCCGCAGAGCGAAGTCACGGGTCTGTGCATCGTGGCCCCCACATCCCCTTGACCAATGTCTAGCCACTGCATGTACATGGATTGATCACAGAGAGAAGACCCAACCCACAGGGGACTCAGCAGGTCCAGGGACAGCCTGTGCTCACCCACCTTCCTCAGTGAGCCTCACAGCAACTTTGGACATTGAGGTGTGAGGAGCACACGCCCATCTGCCTTTCCCCCATCTGTTTCCTGATTTCAGCCCCAGCCCTCTGAAACTCCCACCTTTGACCTTGCTGGTTTCTCTCCTGAGTTTCGTCTCTTCTCACCCTTTATCCTTTGGATTTGATGCTTGGCACATTTTCCTACCAAAATCATGTTTCTTTCTTTGTTCGATATCACCATATTGCTTTATGCTACCTCAAGGAAGCCGGGGAACGTCCCCATCCAGAGGGGCCCCCGGGGCTGTGGGTCCACCTCCTCCCCTTCTTCCCAATAATATTCCCCCTTCCCAACAGAAGTTCAACTCCAGCCTCACTACTCAACAGCCAGGCTGTTCACAATTCATCTTTCCTCTCTCTCTCTGGGGTGTCGGGCGAAGCCCTTTCTCACAAGGCTGTTGGGAGATTTGCTGGTTAAATATTACCAGGAAGAGGGAATGGGGGTTTATTGTTTCATGGAGCATAGTTTTTAGTCTGGGAGGATGAAAAGTTCTGGATGGTGATGACTGTAGTACAACACGGTGGGGGGGAATATAAATCCATCTCTCGCCCATCATAGCTTAGTACTCAGATGGTAGTTAGCTAGTTTTAGAAATGGGGCAGCCCTCCCAATGACCCTTTGCCCCCTATCCTGGGCTCTGCTCTCAGGGCCTGATGTCCTGTCCCTTCTGTTCCCCACCCTGTCCCAGCCCCACCCTCCTATTAGTCAGTTAGGGGGACACAGACAGTGCTCCCCTCCCTTAGTAGCACAGGATCTCTCACTGGCTGCCATCACCATGGCAACTCACTGTCTCCCTCCCCAATCCCCTCACTTTCCTCCAGGGCCAGCCGAAGATTTGTGGAGTTCCAGACTTCTCAGGGTTGGGAGGGAAGAGGAAAGAGAGAAGGGGGAGGGGTGAGAGGCTCTCGGGTTCAGGTTGGCCTGGATTCCAATTCCAGCCTGGTGCACAGTGCGGCCTCTGTTGTCTCCCCGTGTGGAGAAGCCATCCCGACATCCTTAGGCACGCCCGATGACCTCCGAAATGGGCCAGCTCAGGGCCCCAGGGGCTGGGTTAGTGGCACTGATCATGTTGTTCAACAGAAGCCGAGTTTCCTGCTGCTCCCCTGGCGGCCTTGCTGGAGGATGACACCAGGGCCCCCGAGTGGGTAGGCTCTGAAGCCCCCAAAGGCTGTCGGGATCATTTGTTATTCTGGCCACCCTTGGGTGTGGTTGGTCAGAGGGGGCAGCCTAACAGGTGCTCTGTCCACCTGATGTAAAGTGGGGGGTTATGAGATACACATCCAATGGGCCACCCCCTGGAGAACCACACAGGACACTGGATGGTGAGACCCCAACCAGTGGGCCCCAGCTGTGGGGTGCAGGCCAGGGTCAGTGCCAGGGCCTGAGAACCTACCACTTCCCCAGCCGCCCACTGTGACCCCACTACACATGTTCATGCGTGGACTGCCATGTGCAAATGCTCATTTGTGCTCTTGTGGTCCAAACACATAAGTTAAAGGCATGGGCTGAATTCAAGGAACCCTTTTGTCACTGTGCATACTCTCAGTCAGGACCATGAGGGTAAAGGGTGAGGGCCCATGAAATTGATTATACTTGAACAAACCCTCCTTGAAAAGGGCAAAGTCACAAAACTCTGACACACGCTACAATATGGATGAGCCTCGAGGACGTGATGCTCAGTGAGAAAGACCAGACACAAAAGGACGGATATTGTGTGATTCCACTTACATGAGGTAATATGTGAGGTAATGAGTTTGCCAGAATAGGCGAATTCATTGAGACAAAAAGTAGGTTAGAGGTCGGGGCGGGGGTCGTGTGGGGAGGACCAATGGGGAGTGAGTGCTTAATGGCTACAGAATTCATCTGGGAAGATAAAGAAGCTCTGGAGATGGAGGGTGGTGATGGAAGCACAGCAGTGTAAATGTACTTAATGCCCCAGAACTGTACATGTGGAAATGATTAAAATAAAAATTTTTATGTTACATATATTTTACTACAATAAAAAATGTATCCCTTCCTCCAGAAAAAAAGGGGGCGAGGCCAGGCTGGGTGGTGGGGCATTGTTCCTGCCCTGGGAGCCAGGGAAAGAGGACACGCCCAGGGAGGCTCATCCTGGAGAATGGGGGCTCTCTCCACAGGCTGTCTCCCCTCAACTGCCTTCCCCTGCACCTCCAGCTGCCTGGCTCCGGTGAGCAGTTTGAGAAGGTTACATCAGAAGCTCCCTGCCCCCATTCCCGAGGGAACTGAAGGAGCCGCCTGGGGTAACCCACCGCCTCCCCATAGGGCTCCTCCTCATTTAGCAACCCCCAGGTTAGTAATGATCCACAGCTTCAGTCCTGATCAGGAAGACTGGGGCGGAAGGCCCACATGGGCTGGCTAGGCAGTGAGGACCCACCAGCACCTGTCACGTAGCCACAGCACAGGGGTGGCCAACACCGAGGTGAGGTGGTGAGAGGGAAGCCCCTCTCTCCTGGGACCCCTGTGTTGCACCTTCCCCACCCCCAGGGTCTGGGGTACATGCAGCCCCTCCTTGCCTTCTGAGTCACTGTTCAAACCCACCATCCCAGCTGACAGAGCTGGAAAAAGGCACCAAGCCCTCCGGGAAGCTATTTTTAGGATTCATCTGTGATTTCTGATTTCTCCTCTAGATTCCATATTCTCCCACCCCCAGATCTAAAAGAGCTAACAATTCGGGAGATCATTCATCAGTCCCCCTCCCTCTCCAGGTTCTCTCGCTCACTGCTTGCAAGCTGTGCCTTCACCCCCACCTTCCCCTACCACTCCCTCTTCCTTTCTTCATCCCCACCCTCACCCTCTGGTCCTCCGGCTCCACAGGCAGCATGGAAAGCAGGCTATTTGTCTGACATCATCTTCCACTCCCTGGCCTGCTAAGAGTTACTCACTCAGGCAATCCCTGCTCTGCCAGAGGAGACTGTCCAATTGCCAAGCAACCCACTGTTGGCCAATCAGAGAGCTCAAAGGTGATGTCATGGCGAGAGCCGAGCAGTGGTGCTGATGTGGAGAGAAGCCCAGGGTACCACTAATTGAGGGAGTGAGGAAGGGAGCAGCTCGCTTCTAACTGGACTGCAGGTAAGTAGAAATAAAATGCAAATTGTTTGAGGCTTTTCAGATAAAAGAAAAAGTAAACCACCAGCCACAAAGAGGGGAAGCAGCGAGGGGCCTGGCACCCATTGTATTGCCTTTTGGTGTCGCTCAATCAATTAAACTTTGTCAAATCCTGGGGGAATTGGGTGAGGAGAAAAGCATGGCCTCGGCAGAGCAGTGAGGGTGGGCTGCAGGCGTCCATTCCATTCCAGAGCTCAGGAGAGAGCGGATGGGCGGGAATTGCCTGGGTCAGTTGCCCATGGTGAGTTTTTTCCTGCATAAAACAGTTTGTTGCTGGGGAGAAAGGTTTTGCTCAGAGTCCAGCTTCCCTGAAGCTGGCTCTGACCCCCAGACCCCTTTCCAGCTAGAAGCTGCCCTGTGGTTTACGTTTCCTTTCTCAGTCCCAGCTTTTCTCCTCTCTCTTCCCCTTTGTATCACCCATTTCTCTCTCCTCTATCTGCACTGAGTTACTTTTTTCTCTTGGTCCTAAGGATACAATGAGATCACCACCTCCTCCTTGCCCCGCCCCACCCTGAGGTCAACTAGATCCTACCTGGGCAGGGTGGCTGGCGGTAAAGCTGCACACTGCCACACCCTGGTCCCTGCTCAGGGCGAGCTGGGCCCCTGCTCACTCAGCCCACCACCCTCTCCTGGAGTTTGGGCACTGTCCTCTTCTCATGCAGGACCCAGGGATTTGATGCCCAGTGGCCAGGTACCCCCACGTGGTGGTGCTGTCTTTGTTTAATTTCTCCCAGTAAGACACAGTCAGGTGTGGAGGAGTCCTATTGTCCTGAAAAAGGGCAGGTCTCCAGATCCCACTGGAGGGCTCAGAAATATGCAGGCAGCCCATCTCTGAACACCGGGGCATGGATACCCTGTGTTTCAAGACCAAGAGGATAACAGGATGGATGGACAGGGGTGGCCTGCTGGAGCCCTGCAGGGAGGGCGGGAGCTTGAGATGCAAGGCGGGGGATCTGTCTCTACTGAGGCTGAGGCCCCCTCTAGGGGGAAGAAACCCCTCCCACAGGCATGGAGTCAGGGTGCTGGGGGAATGAGATCATCTGTCAGGTGAGGAAATAATCACAGTGCTGGAGCAAGCATTAAGGAGGCAGAGGCAAAAGGTCTAATCAGCAGAGCTTGAGTCTCTCAGACACCCTGCTCTATCCTCTAGGGCCAGCCAACCCTCCTCTCCTCCACTCACCCCAAACCCCCACCTTGCTCTCTGGAACTATGCCTTCACCCCTCCTTGAAGCTCATTTGTCATCACCAGCACCTGAGCACCTGTCAGCAGGTCTGAGCCTTTCTGGAACATATTTGGAGTGGGTGAAAATATTTAATTGCTAGATGGATCCACCCTAGAGCTTTGTAGGGAGTGAGTTCCCCATCACAAAAGGCATTCAAGCAGATGTGGGATTTCCACCAGCAGGGTGGCTATAGAGGAGATTTCTGCATTGTATTAGAGACTGGCCTAAATTAATGTTTTTCAAACTGTAGATTGAGACCCATTAGTGGATTGTGAAATCATGTGTGGATTGTAACTGGTATTTCTTTTAATAAAATGAGATAAAAGAGTGTAAGAAAAGTCAGAACATATCCCATATAGTAGAGTAAATAATGTTTCCTGTACCATTTTTTGTTATATATTTTCAGTTATTTATAAATATATTTATAAATATAAAGATATTGATAGATTTATGCTTATATTTCAGCTATATAGACATTTATGCGTCTGTGTTTACATAGATGTGTATATCAATGACTGTGTGTATGTGTGCATATGTGTATATGTATATATATCAGCAGCATGGCATGTGCATACTGGACCACGCCGTATAACGTAGAACTTTACTATGGATCCCAGTAAGGAAAAGGCTTGAGAAACACTGGGCTGAGAACCCTCTGATTCCTTTTTCTAACTCTTTGACTGTAAGCCTGTGGATAACTCTCACTAGACTATAAACTTCTTTTTACATGTTTTATTTTTAGTGGCTGTAAAATACACATAGTGTCGAATGCACCACTTTAATCACCTCTCACTGTGCGGTTCAGGGCATCAGGCCAATGTCGCGGACCACCAGCGCCATCCGTCTTCAGGACGCTTTCATCTTTCCAACTGAGACTTTGTCCCCCTTACACAATACCTGGTCACCCCCCTGCCCCGTCCGTGGCCACCATCACTCCACATTCTGTCGTACAAGGGGAATCACACAGTAGTTGTCTTTCGGGGCTGCGTTATTTCACTTGGCATAATGTCCTCAGGGCCCACCCATGCTGTAGACTTAACTTCTTGCGCGGAGAACTGTCTTGCCCGTATGCGTCCTGATGGCCAGGTACAAAGTAAGTGCTTAGAGGCAAAACTAAGTGGAAAAAGGGAGACACTTTGTTCTAAGCCTCCATCAAGGACAGAGAAGTCCCGAGTCCTGAGCTGCCAGATTGTTGAGCAGACACACTATTGGTGGTGGGTTAGTGGGAGTGTCTTGCATTTTTGCTTAATGTCTAGATTTCATTTGGCTCCATAAAAGAAATCCAAGAGCCTCCTGGCTGGCGTGGCTCAGTGGATTGAGCGCTGGCCTGCAAATCCAAAGGTCGCCAGTTCGATTCCTCAGTCAGGGCACAGGCTTGGGTTGTGGGCCAGGTCCCCAGCTGGGGCGAGTGAGAGGCAACCGAGCTATTGATGTATCAATCACACATCAATGTTTCTCTCCCTCTCTTTCTCCCTCCCTCCCTACCTTCCTCCCCTTCTCTAAAATAAATAAAATCTTTAAAAAAGAAGTCCAAGAGCCAAGTGAGGTTGGCTGCCTTCTCTGGTCCAACCAGGCCATTTGAACACACTCACCCTCTGGGACGGAAGTGGGACGACTGAGAAGGTTGAAAGAGAGCAGCAAAGGTTGATGGACCAGGATGCAGGGACACCTGGCAAAGAAGGTGGGGGAGGGGAAAGAGGAGATAGTGTCTTCACTAACCCAACCACATGGAAAGGACAGGAAAAGTCAGATCTTTTATATTCCTGATTTTAAATAATTGGATACTTAAAAAATGAAGATCATAACAAAAGAAACGCTGAATTTTTCCTGAACCCCTAAGATCTTCTCCCTAGGCCTTCTTGATATTTTTATATTATTTTCTACTTATCTGGAGATTCCCATTTGGAGGCATTGGATTCCCAGAAATTTTGAAGTCATGGGTAGTTAGAAATGAACTTTATTTGCAGAGGGGTATAAATTAGAGGGAAATTATGAAATATGCAAAATGCAATTTTCATAATGCCTTATAATTTTTATGTAATTTTCATAATTTTCATAAGAACCAAATTCTCTCCTTTTCTCACCCTCTCTTGGCTTATACAACTTAGTGTGCCTATAAAGTTAGAACTGGCTATATTTAGAGAGGCGATAGTCTGAAAAAAGGTTACTTTTCCAGTTTTTCTTTGGGGGGCAGTAAAGACACAAAATATCTCTCCTGCCACTGTAAAAAGCATTTTGGGTTTTTTTAGTCCCACTAGAAAGACAGACAGATAAGGTACATTAACTCCCGCTTCCATACACCCCTCCCCCTCTTTCCCACCAAAGTTCACTGGCCTTTTCCATCAATTAAAACTGACAGCTGTGTGTCCTCCCGCTTAGGGTCCTGCCGTCAGAGGTGGGTGGTGGGAAGCATGAGCACAGGACAGATCAGAAGGGGCAGAAGTCTGGGGTGGTTGGCCTAATTTATGACAGGGCACAGGCAACCCGAGAGTTCAGAGAACCGATCAGGGAATGTGAACCAGAAAAAGGGTCTGATCTCAGACCCTAGGGTGGAAGACCCAGTCGGGAAGGGGGGTGAGCGAGTTCCAGTGGATCGTTTGGGTGTCTGTGCCCAACAATCCACACTAGGTAGGGAGCAAGGCTCAAACTGAGCACAGCCGTCCCCCCTCTTATCCGCGGTGTTGCTTTCCATGGTTTCGTTTATCCAAGCTCAGGAGTAGTCTGAAAATATTGAATGGAAAATTCCAGAAATAAGCAATTCCTAAACCTTAATCGGCATGCCGTTCTGAGTAGCATGATACAGTGTCACTCTGTCCTGCTCTGTCCCGCCTGGGAGGTCCGGTCTCCGCGCCGCATTCACTCTCCACCCCTGTTACTCAGGACCATCTCGGTCATCAGACTGACTGCCGTGACACCACAGTGCTTGTGCTCAGGTCACTCAGTAATGGCCCCAAAGTGCGAGGTTAGTGCTGCTGGCAGTGCAGGCGTGTCAAAGAAACTGTCAAGTGCTTCCTTTAAGTGAAAAGGTACGGATGTACAGGGAAAAACACAGTGTACATAGTTCGGCGCTAGCTACAGTTTCAGGCACTAAGTAGGGTCTCAGAGCTTACCCTGCAGCTGGAGACGGACCAGCACATGTGGGAACAGGCAGAGAGGCTCTGTCTGCGGACAGGACAAACACACCTTGACTACTGGTCCTAGGACAGGTCTGCCTGTCTTCTCCCCTTGCCACCAAACAAGACCCATAAGGACTCAACAAGCACCTCATGAGTCCTTCCTAGAAAAAAATTACTCCAGAAGTAGTCTACCTAAATTTTTAACCCCCAATTTCTTATCAAATTAGAGAATTCTAGTACAAAAAGGATATTGATCACGGCCATAAAGAAGAAAACACTGGAAGTTACAGTCACGGCCTCACTGTGATCGACACGTTCATGAAGCAGCGTGCAGCTGTCAGACATCATGAGGCTGGGAACTATGTCTGTTACCTTCACCGTTGTATTCCTTCCTACCACCTCACGTAGTGCTTACAGTAGGTTCTCAGTAAATAAATCAATAATGGGAACTCGTAACTGAAAACCCAGATTATTCTGACAAAACCACATTGCACGAAGAAAATCACAAGATACTGTTTTATTCTCAATGTAGTGAAATATAGGTATGATGATATTAACTTAGAGATAAAACACGATGTAAGACTTACAAAGCACTGGAGAATGAAGAACAAAGAAAACAAAGGTAGTATCACAAAAGATGTCTCCTTTTAGCACATCTAAGTGCAGGCCCGAGAACCGGCTGGTACGCCTACCTAATCCTGGGGAAGGCACTGGGTCTCCTGGGCCCTCTGTCTCCTCATCTGAAAAAGGGTGGGAAATGAAAATGCTAGAACCCTCCATGGCTCCTCCCATGTATGGGCAGAGAGCCTGACTTCTGAAAGTGTCCACAAGTTCTATTGCCTGCACTCTGCTGATGGATGGGAAGACGATTTAATTTATTACACTTGGTGGGCGGTGTGTGCGCATTTTAACGGGCTTTCTGGGGCAATGCCTGCTTCGGAGGAGAGCTGAGCGGTGCAAATGTGAAGCACTAGGCCACCCACAGCTGAGAGGCAGGTTTGGGGCAAATGAGCTTCTGGACACCCTTCAGCATCATGCTCTAGGCAATCATCTCTCTCGCTTCCATTTGTGCTTGGCCTTGGATTTGAGGAAGCACCATGGGAGTCTACTAGAAACAGCGTGGCCTTTGATAGCAGACTTAGGTTCCAATCCCATCTTCATTATTTTCTACTTGTACGACTTCTGGGCGAATCAAGTTCCTTATCTGAACTGACTCTCTGTAGAATGGATATGAAAGTATCTATTTCACAGGATGTGAGGAGAAAGGCCTGATAAAACATACATACCCAGATTACAGATAACAGACACAAGAAAAACTACAAGGAAATGCCAATAGCAAAAAGTGGCAAGACACCAGGAATTTTTCTTGTCTCTGTCACATAGATGGTCGGAAATACGGTGTCAACACGTCCGTAATTAAAACATTGCATAGAAAATGCAGATATGCATGCCTATGCACATGGAAGTGGCTGGCAAACTGGGAAATACTGGAAAATACTCCTAAAGCTGTGACAGAGTAAGAACGCACAGGCCCGTCTCACACACCGATCCCTCCCCACCTAGTGCCCCGCACAAAGCCTGCCCTCCGCTCGGCAGCACTGAATGGAAGTCTGCGCCCCTGAACTTAACTTTTAATATGTTGCTTCTTCCGTATATACTGACTCAAAATAAAAATAGCCCAGAAGTTTCCATTACCGTGTGGATTATTTGGGGCTGTCGGTCACCCAGGCTTAATTTTCCTTCTCTGGCTTGCCCCCAGTATAAACACAAGCCCCAGAACTCTGTGTTTGCCAACAGGGGACACCGCCTTACTTCCTAGAAGCACAGCTGAAGCGGCATTGCCAGGCCTGTTAGGTGCTGGCTGGCGTCTCTCCCTCTCGAAGCCAGCGTGAGGGGGGCGGTCCCACAAACACCAGTCCCCAAAACCAGTGAATGGCACGCTAACCCGCTTCAACAGGTTTCCCTCCGTGTGTCTCGCTAGCCCTCCTTGGCCCGTGCTCTCTAATACCCACTCCTCTCCCGTTATAACATGTCCCACGTGACAGCCCGAGAACTGCTCCAGGCCCGAGGAGCACCCAGAAAACTTCCAGAGGCTCCAAATTCCCACCTAGGGGATCTGCGTCACATTTCATCATCAAAAACCCCTGTGTTACATTTTAGGACCTAGCCAAGGGATTGGCACAGACTTAAATATTCAATGATAATGTGGAAAGAAGGAAAACCACATTCATGAAGAAAATAATTTATCTTCTTTTTTGTTTTAACCGAAATAAAATAAGGCTACCAATCAGGGCCTCTGACCAGCACGAAATAACCAGGGTTACTGCACGGAGATAATATGATTCCAAGACAGTTAGGTAGCTTGTGTACTTCTTTCAGGGAAATACGTAACTTCAACAGGAACTTTAAAAACACTGAGCATTGGCACAGACCTGAAGAGCCACGTGCCCGTACCGCTTGCGGTCCGGGCCCAGGTCAGAACCCACGGCTGCCATGCCCTGGTTCGGTGCAGAGTCCCTCCCTGAACACCCTTGCCAGAAACCGCTCTATTCAAAGCACTCAGATTTGCATTAGCTTCTTATCTCTCAAAAATAGTCCCCATGGGAATTGACACATCCTGAT
This sequence comes from Macrotus californicus, assembly GCA_007922815.1. NCBI lineage: Eukaryota > Metazoa > Chordata > Mammalia > Chiroptera > Phyllostomidae > Macrotus > Macrotus californicus. The sequence goes on from VMDR010003521.1 coordinate 13,888, forward strand.
GGCATTCTCCAGGCATTCCTTGCAGTGACAAATAAAATGCTTGCTCACTCTGGCCGTGTGGGTCATCAGAGGCACCTTAGGATGGAAGGTGTGTACCCAATTAATGGCCATTTGGCTTCTGAGAACTGGTTGCTCTTCACTGTCAGCTGCTGGTCATTGACCACAGTACAAAGAGCCTGGGAATGTGGGCCACCATTTCTGGTCACGTAAATGAGCCTATCACTATGGCATCCTTTATGCATCCCCAGCTTTGTCTTAAGGCTCTGGTGGCCCCCATGCAGGCTGTTCACTCTTGTCCTAGTCTGTGGGAGAGGGAAGGGATTGGTACGAAGTGGGGGCGGGGTACAGGCACTGTGATCCAGAGGCTTGGACTCCTGTCGTACCTCTGCCACCAGCTCAGTATGATCTCAGGGTCTTTGGTCCCCAGGAGAAGGGTATTGGCCTCTCAGAAGGGACAGTTGTAGGTGGTGTGGGATTGTTACATGCAATGAAGGATACTTAACCTACCTGGCTCCTGCCCGCTAAATGCCTCCAAGTACCACCCCCAGTCTAGTGACCATCAAGAAGTCCCACATACTTCCTGGGAGTGAGGCTGCCCCCTGTTGGGAACTGCAGGCTGGTGATGGCCAGGTCTCTCTCCACGTGGGACATTCTGATGTTCTAGGGGAAGCTGAGGGATCCAGGAGATCCCTCTCCAGTCAACAGCCTGATTCTAGACCTTCATAATCAGCCACCCTCACCCCCGATCAAAACTTACTCATTCTGCATCTTACCTCCTGATGGCCCCGGATCTCTGCCTGGTGGGGCTATCACTAGTTATTTTACCAATTATGCTAATGGTTCAATCCATCAGGGAAAAAAATGTGTGATGACTTGCCTTTCCATACAGCCTCTTGGATGCTGGAGCTGGGAGTCATGTATGGATCAGTTTGCACACAGGAAAGCAGGGCTGGGTGGGTTGCCAACAGTCTAGGGTTTAACTCATTCTAGGCAGGTCCTCAATACTTCCCGCCCAGTCTTAGCTTCTAGCCTTCCCCTCCTCATCTTTCCCCCAAGGTCATGCTGCCAGATGAATCTTCTTGCAACAGTAGCTTAACCTAAAGATAGAGGCAGGCTTCAGAATGAAAATCCCAGCTCTGCCCCTCCTTCCCTGTAGGATGTGGTGCAATTAACTCGACTCTGCTGAGCGTCCATCTCCTCGTTACAAAAGAACCTCAGAGAATAAACTGCGATAACATCTGTGGTTTTCCTGGTACCAATCAGGTGCCCAAGAAATGGTAGCCATTGTTACTGCTGCTAACAGCATCACCATTTCCTCTCCCCTTCTTCAAAAGATGTCAGTGGTTTCCCACTGAGTAGGAGATAAAGCACAAACTCTTTCCCCGGTCTGGAGATCTATGATCTTCCCCTTCCTATTCTAGCAATCAGCCCCAGTGCACCCTGCCTGCAGCCCAATGGGCCCCCCTCACCCTCATGAAACTCAGTCACACGGCCACCACAGGGTCAAGTTCCAAAGCCATTGCAAGATTAGAAGCATTGCAGAAACTAAACTGCGTAACAGCCCCATCACACTCCCACCTTTAGCATCCGAAGCTTGAGTCACTCTCACCAGCTGCTATGCTGGATCATAACTGGCAGCCCAGGGTGGCCCTGCCTCTTGTCTGTGTCCATCAGAAGTGCTTGGGAGCGAGCACTGGGCAGGAGTCAGGAGGCCTCCCTCCTGAGCTCTAGCTCTGGCTCTGTAGTTACCACTGAGTTACTGTGACACATCCACCTTCAGGCAGGGGCACCTTTGATCCTTGCTACCACTGAACCCATGCGGTCAGTTTGCAGCCTTCCTTAGGGGCGACCCCAGGCCTAGGATCGGCCTCTGCCTTAACAGAAAACACAGCAAGGAGCCTCTGGAAGGGCCAGGGGTTTATCTCAGCATAGGGTTTTGCCTTATGGTGCTCTGATGTCTGATGTCCTTTCTAGAATCTCCCACTGACAGGCCTGACATCATGGCCTCATGCCTACTCTGGCCTCCATTATCTCTTATCTCTGTCCTGCCTGCTGGAATTCCTGGCATTCTGTTGTGCCTGCCCCTGGGCAACAGCACCCGAACTGCCCCCTCTCTGACAGTCCCAGGACAGACCTGGTGGCCCCACTCCATTGCAGGTGTTGCAGGCATGAAAGCAAGGCCCAAACCTCCAAGCCATTTCACAGATCCCACTGCTCTGTGAGAAGCTTGTAGGGGCCTGGCCTCTAGGACTACAGCTGGTTGGTGGTCCCTAGGGTTGATTGGACGTGCCTAGGAGAATGGCCTGGGCAGTCGGTGACTAAGATGGGACAACAGAGGCCTAAGAACTGTTCTGAAGGGCCTCCAGGCCAGAGGTTAACATCACTGGATCTTCCAGGTGGTATGCCTTCAATCCAGGTCCTACCCACATGACAACCTGGAATTCTCACAGCCAGTCTGAGTGCTGGGACAGCAGTGTGACCAACCCTACCCAACACTGATGCCACAGGTGAATTAAGGGTAAACTCAGGCTCCCTGCTTTGGCTGCTACCAGCCAATGGCTTAGGGCCCCTTTGCATTGCTGGGCCCTTCAAAAGAATCATGCCCTCCTCACGGCCTCCTTGTACCCTTTCTCAGAATGTTCCACGGGCAGCAACATCTTTTGAGAGCTGAGTGCAATAGAAATGATGTGACTATTGGCACAAAGATTTATAAGGGTCCTGTGTACCCATCGGTACATGCACACAGGAGGAAAATACCAGACTATGTAAAAACACTGGTAGACAAGATAAGGCAAAAGAACCATGGGTTTGAACCCTGGCTCTGTCACGTACTGAGTGCTAGTTTCCAAGGGCTGCTGGAACGCAGTACCACAGACTTAGTGGCTTAAAATAACAGACATTCATTCTCTCGCAGTTCTGGTGTCCAGAAGTGCAATATCAAGGTCATACTCCCTCCAAAGACTTTGGTGGCTTCTGGTGGCCTCAGGCATTCCTTGGCTTATGGCAGCATCTCTCCAGTCTCTGCCTCCGTCTTTACATGTTCTTCTCCTCTGGGTGTCTCTCCTTCATATGTCTCTTATAAGGACACCTGTCATTAGATTTAGGTGCCACCCAGATAATAGAGAATGAGCTCATCCGGAGATCCTTAACTTAATGAAATCTGCAAAGACTCTTTCCAAATAAAGTTACATTTACAAGTTGCAGGGGTTAGGACTTGGCTATACTTCACTGGAGGACACCTCAACCCACTACACTGATGATCTTAGAAATGTCACAGCCTCCCTGAGCCTCAACTCCCACATCTGTGAGGCAGGGAGAGCAATTCCTCTGTCACCAGCTTATTACAAAAATTAAAGTGAATGCATCTGTCACGTAGTAGATGCTTCATAAACACACATTTTTAATTATGCAGATTCCAACCCTGTGAAACTGAGTGCTCTCAGTTACAAATCCCTTGGCCACACCCACCTCAGTCCATCTCCAGGGAGCTCCTGTCCCCTGCCTGGGTCTCCTTCTCTACCTCTCTGCCTTGTGTCCTCTGCCTGGTTCTGCCTGCTCCTAAAACTCGAGAACAGTATCATCATAGAAGTGTCGAAAGCACTTATTATAATATATATATGGCATTATATATATATATGGTATAATATATATGCCATATATGTGGTATATATATATATATAATACTATGTACTATAGTATATATATTATACTATTATAATATACACATGATTAAATATAATATATAACTAAATCACACCCTCAGGCCAGACTGACTTTTCCTGAGCCCCCAGCACCATGGAAGAATGAGCAGTTAGTACCTAGCCCCTCACGGCCCATGAAGAGGAAGTAACAAGTCAGAAGACCTGGATCTTAGAACCAGCTCTACCTCCAACTGGCTGTGCGACCTTAGCCTAAGTCGTACCCTCTCTGAGCCCCAGATTCTCCATCGGAAAGTGCATTTGATGATGCCTCTCCTGTCAGCCTGGCCCAGCCTCATGCAAAGGTCACCTGGGATAGCGTAGGTGACAGAATCTGTGATCTGCTATGTGCTTCACAAGTGCACGGTCTTAATGCCAGTTCTCAGCTCACACCTGGGGGCATGCTCCCTGACTCCAGGTACCTGCCCCTTTACAAAAAGCCCAGCTCAGTCCCCTTCCTTTCTCGGGGTGTCCTTCTCTGTCCCTGGTTCATCTCTTTGGGCCCCCACTTCTGATCCATCGTCCAGGGTCAAGTCCAAGGCCACTCCCTCCTGGCAAGGGCTCACTCTACAAGTTGCCTTCACAGTCAGGCGGGTCATGAGCAGAGACGGTGTAGAGAGGAGGCCCATGGCCAGGGACGTCGCGTCCAGGCACTCAGGCCTGCCTCCCTGTTCAGGGACCCACTGGCACTGTCGGGAGCAGCTTGACTGCAAGCAGAGAGACCCATTGTGCTGCACTGGGACAGGCGGGCACACGGAGACGCCACGGGAAGACGGCTCTTTGCACCCAGCTGACCCTACTTCAAATCTCCATTCTCCTACTTTCCAGCCACATGACCCTCTGCGCCTCCATTTCCTCATCTGCAAATGGGGGTGACTGTCCTTGCAGGGCTGGTGAGAACCAGAGGTAATGACTCCGCAGCAGGCACTCAGCACCCGGTAACCACCCTGCTGGAAAAGGCCAAGGAAGGGAGACTGACGTTTACTACGCACCTCGTTTTTTGCTGGATGCTGTGCCTGTGCTTTTCTCCTCTAATCTGTACAATTCCGTGCAGAATTAAGATGGGGAAAGCAAGGTTGGACACGTGGAGTGACTAGTGACAGCTAGTGAGGACGCGAAGTCTGTGTCTGACTCCTCGCTGGTCGAACCCTAAAGCTGGAGCTGAGCCCACTGTGCCCATCAGCTCCCTGCCCGGCCTCAGCCAGTGCGGACCCTGGTCCCCAGAGGTGAAACACCTCATTCAGGGAGGAAAGGGTTCTAAGTCTGTGTCAGGGTCCTCTGTCTTGTGAGGATGCCGGTGGGGAAGGAGTTGGCCCATGCCACCCTCTGCTGGCAGAGTGACTACTGAGGAGGGCTATATCAGTCAGGGCTCCTCAGAGAAACAGAGCCAACAGGATACACAGATGCACAGGAAGACAGCGATTATGAGGGGTCAGCTCGTGCAGCCATGGAGGCTGAGGAGGCCCACAATCGGCCCACCATCAGGAAAGCTGGTAGTGTAATCCAGTGCAGCCAGAAGGCCTGACAGCCAGGAGCTCCCACGTCTGGGGCAGGAGGATACGGGTATCCCAACTGTAGCAGAGGGAGCAAATTCACTCCTTTTCCACCTTTTTGTACTATGCAGGCCCTCCCTGGGTTGGATGAGGCTCGCCTTCATTGATGAGGGCCATCTTTACTGTCTCTCGATTCAGATGCTAATTTCTTTCAGACATCCCCACAGACATACTCAGACACCATGTTAACCAGCAATGTGGGCCTCCCTTGGCCCAGTCTAATCGACCAGAAGTTAACCATCACAGTGGCCAAGGGACAAGTGGTCCCCATGATGGCCGCCCACTGTTAGTTATTTCTCACTCCATCCAATAGTCGCCTTCAGTGGAGCCTTGTCACCTGCTGTCCCCAGACACTCCCCTGTCAGCTCCCTCCCTGCCTCTTCTGTTTCACCTCTCCCCACCCCACACCAGTCCTTCGCACTTTCTGGTCCATCATCAACCATCTTCAGATCTCTCAAGACCAAGCTTCCTCGGCCCCGCCCTTTGCGTGTGCTGTTCCTTGGCAGAAAGCCCTCCCTGCCACCTCCCGACCGATTCTGACTTACCAGTTAAGGCTGTTTTGTGTGCTGCTAACACCAGCGGGCCCTACCTGGCTCCCCAGGCCCCAGGTGGGGCAGAGTTCTCTCTGCCCCCACAGTAAGCCTGCGTGTCGCTTACCATCTCTGCACTAACTACATTTTGATGACATTATTTCTTAACAAGGTGTGTTCTTCTGGTAGCCTGGGGTTGTCCTAAGTGAGGTCAGGGAGAGCCGAGCATGGTGCTTCCTGGGGGGAGGGAGTGAGAGGGTGCCCAGAGAGGCATTTTGGCATCTTCTGGCCAATTCTCTCTCACCCATATCAGAATGGCTCCCTGGAAAGCTCTGGGTGGGTTTCAGAAGAAATTCACAACAGTTATTTGTGAATGTCACCCAGGTAATTCTGATTCAGGATTTGCCTCTCATCCTAACCCTTGTTCTGGGCCAGGCCAGCGAGTGGCTCAGGAAGACAGATTAACACCCCTTGATCCCTACGGTTTAGGGAAACCCACTTCCGCATACTCAGGGGGCTGGGAAACCAATTCCAAAACCATCACGAGTGTCTGGAAACGGAACTTGACCGGGGTGATGTGGACGAGGTGGTTGGAATTTGTGAAAGGGAGAGTCGGTGTGCAGAGGGCCCAGAGGTGGGAGCAGACAGGGTACCTCCTGGGGTTTCCTCCCTGCTTTAAAGAAGACCTTCCTTAGGCAAATATCCTGTCAGTAACACACTCTCTTTTTCTCAGATTTGTAACAGCGTCCTGAGCTGGTGACAGACCTACTCTGTGACTTGCGGTCGGATTCAGCTCTCAACATTCCAGAAAACATGACTCTCGCTGGTAGGTGCAAAACTATTTATGTGATGGGGGCACCGAAGCACAGCTTGTTTCTGTATATGCATGTGTGTGCTTCCGTGTGCACAGAAAAAGATGAAAGAATTACGCCTAGGGTTAAAAGAGGTTACCTCTAAACGTGGGTGGGATCACACCCAAGCTCTGCTTCCTGTGGCTCTTCTGTGTGTGTGTGCTTTAAAAGGTGTTTACGATGCACGTGTCTTATCTTTGCAGTCAACTATGTTTTCAATTTGTAAAAGGAAAGGAGGAGAGTGCCCAGGCATCGCACTGGACATTAGCCAAGACAGCCTGAGCGTGCCTGGGCTTAGAACATGGCAGGCACTTCGGTCCCAAGGCAGGGGGGCAGGAAGGGTGCCCAGAGCACATGCCAGGCCAGGGGGGAGTGGGCTTCGATTCATGACCTTTTGGTTTTCAAACCCCACCCCAGACATAGAGAGACTAGACAGGGGTGGGGGTACCACTCTAGCTGTCATGGATGCAGCCCCTCTGGCCATGATCCCTGGGCTGGGAAGGTAGGAAAGGCTCACAGCCTGACCTGGGCACCCACTGAGGGCCAAGAGCAGAGGGGTAGGGGTGAGCTGCTTTACCTACTTCTTTACCTCCAGGGTTTCCAGGAAAACACTGCCTGGAGCCAAAAAAAAAGAGGAGAATCCTGAACAAGTGTAGGGAGATAGAGAGCCTGGGCCAGGGTGCATGGCTGGGTTGGGCATGGATGTTGGTGCTCACGGTCTTCACCTGAGAGCATTTTGCATGAGGCACAAGGAAGGGAGACAATGTAGCAAGGAGCATATGGGGTCATCTGAGAGCTCTGGGAGGCTCAGGTCTGGTGGACCAACTAGTGGACAGAATGGAGTCTGAATCACACACAGGAATCCTAAACAGAGCTGTTTGGGGCACAGGGGGCTGGATCCCCAGCCAAGGGGTGGGTCTGGGTGTCTCTGCAGAGCCCAGGGACCCCCAGCTGCTTGCGCATTCAACTCACATGGATGCTAGCTCTGAGTCTAGGAGAGGGTGACCATCTTCACCCGCTGGGTGTTTCCACAGCCTACAAAGAGAAGATGAAGGAGCTCCCACTGGTGTCATTGTTCTGCTCCTGTTTCCTGGCCGATCCTATCAATAAGTCATCCTATAAATATGAAGGTAAGAGAGGGCCGCAGTTGGGAAAGAAAAGGGTTGAGGGTTTCTGTGGCTTGTATCCACGAGTACAGCACCCCACCCCGGTTTCCTGAACCTCTCCTCCCCGAGTCACCTGTCCTTTCCCAGAGCCAGTAACATCACCACAGCTGACTCCGAAGGTCTGGGCGCCGTGTGAAGGCAGGTGTGGGGCTGGGCCTGAGGGAGCAGACAGCAGCTGGAGGTCTGACACAGACCCTGGGCAGAGTGCTCTAGATCTTAGTTTCATTCATTCACTTAACAAATGATGCTGCGGAGGATGCAGAGGACAAGCAGAGACTGTGCCCTCAGGGACACCTAGACCAGAAAGGAGGCAAGATGGGTATAAATCACAGGATCCATGGTCACCAAGTCTCCTGAGGGGAGGGCAGAAAACGCTCTGAGAGACTGCAGAGCTGGGAAGAGGACTTTCACCTGCAGCCACTCAAGGAGGCTCAGTGGCAGCCATGTGAGCTCCCAGGACACCATGTCCCAGGGTGCTGGCCTGGAGCACCGGATGGCCACGTCCTGACTGGGGGTGGTGGGGCACAGGTCACCTCTTAATTTCCCGGGGCTTAAAAGGAAGGGATGGGTTTGGTCTGGAAATGAGAGATGGGGTGTTTGGGTTACCTGAGACTGTTTTTTTCTGTTGTTTAGGCTGGTGTGGGAGACAGTGTAGGAGAAAAGATCAAAGCCAGCGGAAAGACAGTGCTGACTGGAGAGAAAGAAGAGAGCAGGGTAGGAGGGAGAGGGGAGAGGCGTCCGCAGGCTGAGCCATCAGAACGGTAGTGGGACGAGGAGTGGAGGAGGGGATGGGTGGTGGGCGGTGGGTAAGCACCACTGTGGCCACCAGAGATGACATCCTGAGCAAGAGCTCAAACATGGGAAGAGCCCAGTGGCAGAAGCAAAAACAGATCCTACAGCCCTTGTTAGAAATCACACATCCTGGCTCCTTACATTTGGAGCCTGAGACCTCACTGTGGCGACCCATTCACTCTTCCGGCCCCATCGGCACCCACTGAACTTAGGTGCCATGATGGAGACAGGCCCAGAACCCCGGTCACTGGTTTGCCTTGGGCACCCAGGCCCCCCGCGTATGTGTGCATGTGTGTATGCTTTGTGGGGGCCCATGCAGCCTTCAAGAGGTGAGCAGCCTCTTGTCTTCTGTCTGCAGCAGATGCCGTGGACCTGAACTGGTGTGTCATTTCTGACATGGAAGTTATCGAACTGAACAAATGCACCTCGGGCCAGTCCTTTGAAGTCATCCTGAAGCCGCCCTCCTTTGACGGGGTGCCCGAGTTCAATGCCTCCCTACCCAGGCGGAGAGACCCGTCGTTGGAAGAGATACAGAAGAAACTAGAAGCAGCTGAAGAGCGAAGGAAGGCAAGTGCTGTCCTTTCTCCCCTTAGCCTCAGCAGGAGGGGAAGGAGCTCGAGAAGACAGGTGGTGGCTCTGAGCTGGGGTCAAGTCACCACCAACCTAAAAATATTTAGGCAGCACTTCCCATATGCAGGGCAGAGAAGGAGGCATCGCTGAGGGGAACAAAGGACAAGTCCCTGGTCTGCGGGAGCTTACAGTCTGGTCAGGGGGACAAGGCACTGCGTTAGATATCCAAGAGGTAGCCTTATATTCACAGCGACATGGATAAGACATTGACAGACACTGATTTAGGGAAAAACTAGACTAGTGAAAATACAGGGGGGAGCTCCTTAATTTGGGAGGGGGAAGAAGGTCACGATGTGGTATACTTCGCCCCCGCCCTGTGTGCCTGCTGTGTTTCCTGTCGATTCTTGGGCCCAACTCTGATGTCATTTTTGTGTACGTTTTTCTTCATCTTTCAAGCAGAAAATGATCTCTTCCTGCCTTGAGTGCCTGTAGCACTTCCTCACTACCTCTGAAGGCAAATGTCACGTGCTAGTCTGGGTTCAAGTTGTTTATGGATGTCTGACCTCTAATAGCCTTTTTTCTTTCCCAGGTTTCTAGAATAGTGCCTGGCACATAGTATATGGTCATTTAGTATTTGTGAGTGAGTGAGTGAGTGAGTGAGTGAGTGATGGGCATAAGGAAAAGAAAACTGAGGGTACGGTGGGAGAATCCAGGAAACATCCTGCTTCCTGCCATTGGGCCAGGACCAGGCTCAGGGAGTCATCTGACCCAGGTGTGGAGCTTTTAAGTCATGATAAAAATATCCCCAGCACGCTCACCCTCAAGGGTCTCTTTCTCCCTTTGTGCATCCCTAGTATCAGGAAGCTGAGCTCCTGAAGCACCTGGCGGAGAAACGGGAACACGAGCGGGAAGTGATCCAAAAAGCCATTGAGGAAAACAACAACTTCATCAAGATGGCTAAAGAAAAACTGGCCCAGAAGATGGAATCCAATAAGGAGAACCGAGAGGCCCACCTCGCCGCTATGCTGGAACGGCTGCAAGAGAAGGTAAGTGGTCTGGAAGCGGAAAGGAGACTCCTGGGATGCTCTCTTCCTTCCCATGGCAAGTATGATGAACCTATAAATCATTCCAGGCAGCAAGCAGCCTCAGGCAGGAACGGGGATATTTCTGTTAGGCTGGGTCCTTAGTGAGTACCCAGGGATGGTTTGGGAAGTCATAGGCAAGAAACACACACTGAGCTTTGGAATTCCTTGGGGGAGTGCTACACAGCTACACAGTCGAAATTTCTCACTGTCTCAGGGAGATTAGACCTCTTGCCATCTAGAGGACACCCCTCTTGTGCAAGGGAGGAGGGCTAAACAAGCAGCTGTACACTCCTGGCTTCACCCTTGAATGGACCGATTTGACTCAATAAAAGATGCTGACTTGAACTCTTGGCTCTGAGCCAAGGGCATGATGACCGGAGCTGCCCATTGAGCAGGAAACATGATTCTTTCCAATTCTCTTGATATGGACCGAGGCAGTCACGGGTCTTTCCAACATGCTGCCCTTTGTCAATAAACCAAATGGTGTCACCTAAATATGAGAAGCGTGAGAGGCTGGGGTTGGTCCCACGTGTGAGCAGAATAACAGTGCGTTCTGCTGAGGACATGCTGGCCTCGTTTCCTGAGTCTCGAGGCTGCCCCAGTTTCTCCTGCAGCTCCTGAGAGAGCTCTAGCTCTGTGTTTTATTTCCAGGAGCCGCCTGCTGCGCGGTGACTCCCTGGACCCGATCGGTGGCCTCGTCCCATGGTGAGCAGCGTGGTCCCCGCTCCTTCCTGCCCATCGACCTCAAGTCTCAGGCCCTTCAATACAGCTACTAGAAAGATAGGGGATCTGAATGTCACATAGTCCCTGCAGCTGGCCAACATGTGACAGCCCTTCCACTCTTTTACTCCATCCTTCTGGGGGCAGCTAGGCCTCCACCAAGTACCAGATAGGAGGGAAGTGACCTTGTCCAATGCCAGGCCTCCCCAGTTATTGAGGGATGACTAGGAGCAAACTCTCGCAGGAAAAAAGTCTGGGATTGGGCTAGGATGGGGCATGGGCTCCCAGACCAAACCCAGCGGAAGTCATTGAGTCTAGAGCATGAGACGGTGTTTGGAAGAGGGCCCAACACTTCTGTCTCTTCACACCCCTATCCGCACAACCAGTCTACGCAGTGAGAAGGACAGGTGTCACCCTTATTGCACCAACGAGGAAACCATGTCAGAGAAGGTCAGATGACCTGCCCAGGGTCACACAGCCACTAAGCAGTGGAGCTGGGACTAGAACCCAGTTCTTTGATAACATGTCCAGGTGGCTCTTTCAATATATGTCTCAGGGAAGCCAGGCCCCGGTTGTCCTGCTGGCCTTGTGTAAGAGAGGAGAACATTGGGGGCCAAGGAAAGGGAGTCCAGAAACCTAGGGCTCTGCCCAGTGAGCTGAGCTGGGCATGGAGGTAGATTCTGAGAGATTGGGAAGGCCCAGGCTTTGGGCTTACAGCTTTGGAGGTCAGGTGTAACTCAAAGAAGCAAGCTGTTGGAGTGGACATTCAAGTGGGCCTCGCTCCTCTGAGATCTTGGCCTGTTTACCCTTGCCCATCAATGAAGCAGGAGATGGGAATGTGGTTTCTACCCTGGCTCAGGCCAGGGACACCTTCAACAAGGCCTGTGTCAGTACCTGTGTGGGTCACTGACCACCTGCACCAGAGTCATGTGGTCTCAAGCTTCACACTACAGATACGTGGATCCTGTCCTAGACCTACTCATGCTGGCTGTCTAGGGATGGGGCCTGAGGACCTGCCATTTAACAAGCTTCCTGGGTCATGATGATACATGTAGCAAGGTTGAGAACCACTGCCTTAGATGCACCACTCCCCATATTTTCCCCAGGACCATGGAAAGTTCTAAGACCTATGCAGGGACAGATGTATGGTTTAAGGTGGTATATCTTGGGAACCTGGACTGCCTCCGTGTGCCTGCTCAGGGCTAATGTTTGATATCTGGATGTGATGATATCTGGATGGGTGCCAGGGTTCAACAGCGACATTATTTATCAAGCACCTAGCACGTGCAAGGTGCCATAGAAGGAGGTGGGAGATACAAAAAAGAACAAGGCACGCTCGCTGCCCATGGGGGAGTCGCCCAGTGGGGGACCTGGATCTCCTCACAATGAATGAGCTGTAGTGATAAGCCCGAGAGGTGGACACCAGAACTGCAGAATTCTAGAAGTACACGGGCTTCCTATGCATGCCCTGCTCTTTAAAGACCAGAGAACCAAGGCCTGATCAGTGAAGAAAGCTGGTAAAGGTCACACAGCTGATGGGCCTTTGAAGTCAGATCCCATCATTTGGCCTGATGATGCTGTGAAGCAAAAGAGGGTTCTCTTAATACACGTGTAAGAAAGCTCACTTTTTGGGGTTGGACAACCTTTCCAAAAATTCTTCAGTTCGTTTGTACTTTAAGAGCCTTCATCTCTTACCAAGGGGGGTTGGACGATTCTCGTAAGGAGATAGACAGGAGATCAAAGTGGCAGTCAGGTTGCATGTATGTGGGACAATACCTACAATGAGGCCTACCTGCTCTGCCTGCTCCTCTGGCAGCTACGCTGAGTGGCTCCTTATATAAGCCAAGCAGCATGTTCATTGCAAACCCCAGGATGGCCACGTGAGGGATGAAGAGGCTGGTGGGCACTGGGGTCACTGTAAGGTGGGTCCCTTGGGAGGTTGGTCCCTGTCAGTGAGCCTCCTGGGGCCACACCGGCAGACACACTAACCTGCCTCCTGCCAGTCTCACCTGCCACCTTCTGTCCCTTCTCAGGACTCCTTGAGACCCTGCTCTTCATTTCCAGTGATGGCCATTCTTTGGGTTCTCTTGTCCCTTCCTTTACCCCCCAGGTGTGACCTGCCCTTTTCCCTCCCTTCCTTCCCAGGACAAGCACGCGGAAGAGGTGCGGAAAAACAAGGAGCTGAAAGAAGAGGCCTCTAGGTAAAGCCAAGAGGCCAAAGAAGTTTCCAGAACAGCTGGACAGCTGCAGCAGCTCCACAGTTCCCGAGGCAGCCTCACCCACCGCTGGCTGCTCTCGCAGCACTGGGGATTGGGGGGAGGGGGGTGGCCAGGGGTGTTCCCTCTGCTTTTGGTGTTTGTACATGTAAAGAATTGACCAGTGAAGCCATCCTATTTGTTTCTGGGGAACAATGATGGGGTGGGAGAGGGGCGAGGAGAGAAGTGGGGGAAGGGAGATGGAGAAGGGCTCATGGACATTGCAACCCTGCTCACCGCAGACTCAGGTCAAGTCCTCGACTCTTCTTGACCATGAGCATCCAGGCACCGTGTTGAGAGAGGTTGAAAATGGAGCAGAAGTCTGAGAGAAGGACAGGGTCCTGGGCGGGGCAGTGGCTGCAGGGTGTGGTTGGAGAAGCCCAGAGAGGGGTGGGGGGGCCCAGAGGTGTGCTTCAGCCCTGCACCGGTGGGATGAGGTCTGAGCGTGTGTGTGTGTGTTAACCGTCATCTTTTGATCATCATGACCAATGAAACATTTATTCCAAGTCTCCAGTTCTTTATTTCCTGAATTGCTTCTTTGGGTGATTGAGAGAATGTTCACGAATTTGGCTCCCACCCACCAGGTAACAGATGCCCCTTTTGGTCCATACGTTGACCATCAGAGCATCTGAGATGGTGAGGCGGGTTGAAACACACCAGCCTTTGACATAACCAAAGAGTTTGTTGCTGTTCTGCCCCTCCCCTTCCCCCTCCCCAAGCCATCCCCCTCCTCTTCCTCCTTTTTGTGGGCTGTCCCTTATTGGATTCCATGCACTGAACTGATGAGAAAAGAAGTCCAATCTGTCTTTCTATGGATTGACTTTCTAATATGGCTCCCCAGATGCATAGTAATAAGGAAGTTCTCCTCACTTGGGGGGTGTGGGATTATAGGTGGCCACAAAAAGCAAATGAGGAAATATAATGTTTGTTAGTGAAAAGCAGAGGGGGTCATTGAAGACCCAGCAGTCACCTTATCCAGAACGCCCACCATAGCTGGTAAAGGGGTTTCCTCCTCTCCCCTACAAAAAAGGAGTATGGTGGGAGGCAGCTTCTGTGGGCTGGGTCCCAGGGCATCTCCCCACCTCGCCCCACACACTGTAGTTTTGTACAACTTTGTAAATAAACTGTTTGGTATTGTTTTTGCCCCCAGCAGCGGTACTGCAGCTTAGCTTCATTTTAGGATGGGTAACAGGATGGGTCAGAGATGATGATGAAAATAATAATGAATGATAACAATGGCAGCTGACACTTAGGAAGCATTTACTAGATGCCTGGCAATTGTCTGGAGATACACACACACACACACACACACACACACACACATGACTTAATTGTCTGACTATATATATATATATATATATATATATATATTGTCTGAAGATATATATAGATGACTTAATCTTCACAACAACCCTACGAGGTAGGTGCTGTCACTCTCCCATTCTGGAGACAAGGAAACTGAGGTACAGTAAGGTGCAGCACCTTGCCCACAGCCACACGGGTGATAAGTGAGAGAATTAGGACTTCGGTTCCCGAGTGTGAGTTATTAGCCACCACGCCAGGCTGGGCCCCGACACTCCCAGGCTAGGTAGGGTGTGTCCCTAGGACAGCGTTTCTCAAACCGTGAGTTGTGACTCATTGCATTGTGAAATGACTTCGTGGGTGGCGCCCAACTTTATTTTTTTTTTAATTGAATAGAGTAGAAAACAAAACATCAAAGTGATCACAGGCAATAATGAAAGTATTATTTTATGAAAATTGTGTTCCAGTTTTATATTTGTGCGTGTAAGTTCTAGGTCACAGCATGCAATGTACTTCTTCCTGGGGGCTGCAATCAAACCCTTTGAAAGTCAGTGTGTTGGAGTGACTATGGGACCAGAGCTACAGCCCCAGGGGCTCCGGGAACCTGCTGCGCTTGAGAAAGGGAGGGGTTGTGGCCAAGCCTTCAAGAACTATCTGCTCCTCGGTGACAGGAGATGCTAATGTCCTGAAGGGTGTAGGCCCACAAGTCTACCCCATCAGGGTCTCCCTCCTCCCGCTGGAATACCCAAGGCCAGGAGGAAGGTCCATGCCCACCCTTCTCTTTCACCAAACTCTTGTGCTCACCATTCATTCTCCGATGAACTGTCCTGATGCAAACCTCCACCCTTTGCACATGCAGTTCCCTTGCTTGGGTTGCTCTTCCACGCCTGGTTGAATTCATTCTTATGCATTCCCTTAAACTCCACTCAGACCCCAAGTTCCCTGACTCGGCCAATACTTTTGTACCTCTTTTTTTAAGATTTAATTTACTTTTAGAGAGAGGAGAAGCAAGGGAGAGAGAAATAAAGAGAGAGAAACATCAATGAGAGAGAGAAGCATCTATCAGCTGTCTCTCTCATGCACCCCAACTGAGGACAGAAGCCACAACCCAGGCACATGCCCTGACAGGGAATTGAACCGGCGACCTTTTGCTTTGTGGGAACGATGCCCAACCAGCTGAACCATACTGGTCAAGGCTGAAAGGAGAGAAAGGCAGGGAGAAAGGGTTGACCAACCTGACCAACTAGAACATTATATCCAACAACAGCAGAATACACATTCTTTTCAAGGGCACCTGGATCTCATCAAGATGCGCTGGTTCTGGGCCATAAAACGAGTGTCAAAGGACCTAGGACGATGGAAGCCACACCACACCAGCCCTCCCACCGTGATGGAAGTGAGCACAAGACTGGCAACAGAAAGACATCCAGAAAATCCCCAACCGTGTGGGAGTTAAACCATACAACCTAAATAAAGCCATGGGGGAAAGCACAAACCACAAGGAAAATTAGAAATATTTTGAATTGAATAAAAACAAAAAGGCAATATATCAAAAAGTATAGGATGCAGCTAAGGAAAAATGTAGAGAGAAATGTGTATCTTTAAAGGCCTATCTTAGAAAAGAAGGAAGATGTCAGATCAATAATGTAAGGATTTAGAAAAGAAAATAAATTGAGCCCAAAGTAGCCAGAAGGAAACCATAAAGATTAAAGCAGAACTCAATGAACTGAAAAACAGAAAGAAAACAGTTAGTTATTCCCCTGGATGAAGATACAAAAACTGTAGTACCTCATTGCTGATGTTGAGTTAGGCTCCCTTGGATGTGTAATGCAGAGTCACACTTCTCAAATGGGGCACATGACATGCAGGGACATGCAAAGTTAGAAGATAAAAACTGCACAGCTTCTGCCCTGGCTGGTGTGGCTTAGTGGATTGAGTGCTGGCCTGTGAACCAAAGTGTCACTGGTTTGATTCCCAGTCAGGGCATATGCCTGGGTTGCAAGCCAAGCCCCCAGTAGGAGGCCTACGAGAGGCAACCACACAGTGATGTTTCTCTCCCTCTCTCCTTCCCCCTCTCTCTAAAAATAAATAAATGAAATCTTTAAAACAAACTGCACCTCTTCTTAGAGGATCATGTTTATTGAAAAGTCAGGGGAAAATATTGTTATGATAATATAAAAATGAAATACAATACCAAAATGTACCTAGATTCATTTTATTGTAGTAAAAAGATGTAACAAAATTTACCATCTTTACCATTTTAAGTATGTACAGTTGAGAGTGCTAATTATATTTACATTGCTGTGAAAGAGATTTACAGAACTTTTTCATCTTGCAAAACCGAAATTCTACCACCATTGATCAACTCTCCTTTCCCCTTCTCCCCAGCTCCTGGTAATCACCATTCTACTTTCTGTTTCTGGGTTTAACTACTCTAAGCAAATAATATTGAGGGGCCCATATAGCATTTGTCTTTTCATGCCTGATTTATTTCACTTACGTAATAGCATCAAGATTCATCTATATTGTAACATGTGACAGTATTCCCTTCCTGTTTGTTTGTTTGATTGTTTGTTTGGAGAGGAGAAGGGAGGGAGGGAGAGAGAGAGAGGAACATCGATGTCAGAGAGAAACATCAATCCGATGTCTCTTGCACATGTTCCAATAGGGGACCAAACCCACAACCTGGGCACGTGCCCTGACTGGGAATCGAACTGGCACCTTTCACTTTGAAGGACAATGCCCAACCAACTGAGCCACACCTGTCAGGGTTATTCCCTTCCTTTTTCAAGCTGAATAAAATTCCATTGTATGTACATATGACATTTTGTTTATCCATACATCCATCGATGGACACTTGGGTTGCTTCCACCTCTTGGCTAACGTGAATAAGGCTGAAATGAACATAGGTGTACATATAGCTCTTTAAGATCTTTCCTTCAGTTCTTCTGCATAAACATCCAGATATGGAATTGCTCAACCAAAGGTTAATTTTTTTGAGAAACTGCCCTACTGTTTTCCATAGTAGTTGCAACCATGTGCGTAGATTTTTGAAGAAAAACACAGGCTTCTAGGAATTCACTAGCTTATAGAGGGCTAGCTCTGCCATACCCAACATACCCCTGGGACTGGCTTTCACTCTTGTCTACCGTTAGGCTCACCTGGGTGGAGAAGTTTGGGAAACCCTAGGGTAGTGGTTAAAAACATGTGCAATCTGTTTAGAATCGGTGCAACCTAGACTCTCGAATACCAGATCTGCTCTTAATTGGTAATAGCAACTAAACTTTGTGAAGTCTTAGTTATCTACCTGTAAAACGAAGATTCAGTAACTAGTATAGCTAAGCTGCTTAGTGCAGTGCCTGGCATGTAGCGAATGTGCAATAACTAGTAGCTAGTGGTATTCCATCACTGTTCTCTGCAGTGACACTGAAGGCTTTTCCCATCCTCATGATAGTATTACCACAGTATCTCCCTCACGATGGATGTATCATGTCCAATGTTACTTTAAGTAAACTTCCCATGTATCTCCAATAATTACTTGCATGGAATGTTTACAAATTCTCAACTGTATTTCGTTCTGTTATAGATGCTTTCTACTTGGCCTACATCTCTCTTAAAATGTGATGCTCACTCTCATGTTTTACTTTCGTGAATCCAAATGGGTTTGGTCACTTTAGTTTATTCATTTATTTTTAATATGTTTATTGATTTTACTGAGAGAGAGAAACATCAATGTGAGAGCGAAACATTGATGGGTTGCCTCCCATATGCACCCTGACTGGGGATTGAACCCACAACGTAGGTATGTGCCCTGACCAGGAATCGAACCCCCAACCTTTTGGTGTGTGGGATGACACTGCAAACAACAGAGGTGTCTGGTCAGGGTGGTTTGGCCATTTTAGCAGACCACTGGGCAGCATGTAACATGGTCCTGCACATGTCCAGGCCCACCCTTGACTGAGTTATTTTCTTTCTAGGAATTTATTCCAAAGAAATATTGTGAAATACAAAGACTTATGGACAATAACGTTCATCAAAGCATTAAATGTAATAGAAAACGTAACCATTGTGAATGTCTCGCAACAGGGAAATGATTTTAAAAGTATTGGACGGTCACACAATGGAGGTTTGTAGAAAATTTAGCATTATAAGGAGCTTGATTCGGCAGAGATCATTTGAAATAAAAGTAACATTATTACATAAGTTTAGTGGAAAAAACAGGATATCAAGTTATAGATAATTCTGTAACTCATAACCATATCATATAGGCATGAATACACCAACATGCTAATTTATATGTTTAGTTTTCATTCTATTGAGATCTTATTATGTATTAGGTACTGTGCGAAGCTCTGAAGACACAAATATACACACAGTTAAAATTCTCATTCTGCAATGTCTTACAATCTAGATGAGAGAAATAGAGTTTTGATATTGTGATAACTTCTTTCTTAAAAGATTTTAATTACTTCTTTTTAGACAGCAGGCAAGGGAGGGAGAGAAACATCCATGTGTGAGAGAAACACCCATCCATCTGTTGCCTCTCACACTCACCCCAACTGGGGACTGAACCCACAACCCAGACACGTGCCTGGACAGGGAATCGAACCAGCGACCTTCTGCTTTGCAGGACGACGCGAACCAACTGAGCCACAGTGGTCAGGGCGTTGTGGTCATTTCTATCCTGAAAGTGCCATATGTTTGTGAGGATGGAGCAGAGGGAAGGCCCCACTCCTCAGGGGAGTGGGCGGCAGGTGCAGGGCAGAGACAGCTGCACAAAAGAACGCTGTCTGAGCTGACTTTTGGAGGGTCACTGGGAGGTCAGACAGAGGATGGGAAGAAAAGGGTGGGGGAATGGAATGGAGAGAACAGCGTGTCCAAAGTGGGAGGGATGTCACATGGCATTCTGGAAGTGACAAGGGGCTCCCTAAAGCAAGGATTTATGGTAATGAGGGGATGTGCCAGGAGTTGGAGCCAGAAAGATTGGCAGGGCCCAGAGTCTTCACGAGGCCGACGGGGCGGGAGTTGGGGAGGGTGGGCGTGGCCCTGTGCGTGTGAAGGCGGAGTTAAAGCAGGGAACAGCACGTTTACGATTAGGAAAGTCATTCTGACCGCACAGGGAGCACAGGCGAAGGGGCGGTGACCAGATGCAGGGAGTCGGCTGGGGAAGGTATGCACTGGAGGGGGCCAGGCCAGGTGAGAGCCGGAACCAAGAATGTGATGGTGAGGGGCTACAGGGAAGAACTGAAACAGGGAGAATCAACAAAATTCGGTAACTGAATAGAGACCTTTCCAGGTTCCTGGCTTGAACAAGTGGGCAGATAGTGGTGCTGTGATTAAGATGAGAATATGAGAGGAGGAGGGGAAATTTCCATAAGGAAGAATTCAGCTTGGGGCTTTAATTTTTTAAGGTTTTATTTATTTATTTTTAGAGAGAGGGGAAGGGAGGGAGAAAGAGAGGAAGAGAAACATCAGTGTGTGATTGCCTCTCGCACGCCCCCAACTGGGGACCTGGCCCACTACTCAGGCATATGCCCTGACTGGGAATCGAACCGGCGACCTTTCAGTCTGCAGACCCGGCACTTAATCCACTAAGCCACACCAGCCAGGGCTGGGGCATTAAATTTAAGATGTGATTTCTTTAAATAATGTAACCAAGCTGATTTCTTGACTAAAATTAAGTTACAACTTGCTTATGAGCTGTTTTTCATTAACACCATTAGGGAGTAATGGGGCTCTGCGTTTAATAACCCAAGCTGGGCAGAGCAATCCTGCTAAAAGTGGACATGGGCAATCTCAGAGGCAATAATAGTATAGCAATAATATACTAACCCATGAGTGAGTTAAATTGAAGTGCTAGCTCTAATGCATGTGAAAATGTATACTTGAATTAGAGTAATTAATGCTAAACATATTGCACATTAATTTGCCTGGAGCACAACTTCAAATTATCGTTAGTCATTGAGGTTGCAGGGAGTCTGCTTCATGACTACGCGTTTTGTTTGCAAAATGAAACTTTGGATAAAGACTCCACACTCCCCAGCCTCCCCTACCGCAAGGTGTTGTCAGTTCACTAACTCCTGGCCAGGAAATGGAAACAGTACATGTGGTTTCCAGGAAGCGTTTTTAACTGCAGGAGTGTGTCCTTTTTCTTCCCTTCCCGTTTCTGGCTGGATGGCACATGGATGTAATGGACGGAGCTACAGCAACCAATCTGGACCCTGAGTGAGGATAAGAAGCATGCTTGGGGGTAGAGCAGGGCGGCAGAAGCCTGGCCTGCACACTGCGGGCACCAAACCTACTTCAGATGCATAAAAGGAAAATAAATCCTGTTTCTGAGAATTTTTTTCTGTCAGTCACAATTGGATGTAATCATATTGGATTTAATTTCTGTTTTCAATAGTAAAATTTATATAAAATTATGTCCTACCCATATCCTGAGATTATAATAATGCCCTGAAAGCACTGGAATAATGGATATAAATACAGGGACCGTGAAACTGTGTTCTATGGGGGATGCAGCATAACTCACCAACCGAAACAACCGGTGATAGGTTCCATTGCCGTTGTTTGCTGGGGACATGGAAGAGGGGTCATTAGCCCAGGCTGAATGAGAGTGACATTCAAGGTGAAGCCTCAGCATAAGGAGCGCATTGCCAGGCAGGGGAAGAGGTGTGGGGAGAGGGTGTTCCAAGGGTCATACAACATGGTAAAGGTGATGATGTGTGTACAACTTCCAGGCAGTGTTCTCTGGAAGGCTAGTGTGTCTAGGGAACAGTATGTTATCCAGAGTGACCAGAACACCATATGCAATGGGACTGGCAGAAGAGGAGCCTGGAATGATTGGGCCATTGGCAAGGGCTTTGATGATCAAAGTGAGGGATTTGGACTTGATCTACAGGTCGTTAGGAGCCATCCCAAGACCTGCGAAGATAAGTCTATTCATAGCCTGCCAGGCAGTGATCCCACAGTTCTGTACTCAGAGAACATTATTCTGTGGCCAAGAAAATGGTGAAGGGACTCCCTGCAGAAACACAATGTCATTACAATTTTTTTCCAAGGGACTCAAACAATTTTGGGGGCAAGAGGTGGGAGTTGGGGAAGGAAAGGAGGGAGGGAGGGAGGGAGACACACACACACAGAGACAGACAGACAGACAGGCAGAGATAGAATATGCACGTGTGCAGGGTTAGTAGGCACTCCAGCAGTACGTGAGGGGGGAAGAAAGCCTGAAGACTTGTAGGAAAGGTTCCAAAGGACTGGAAGGAAGAATCAGGATGAATTTTGAAAAGTTTAATTAAGACCATGGAACATTTACTGTCTTTGGGAAAGAGAAAACTGTCTCTAAAGGTGTTTGTAATGAGATCTTCACACTTCCTTCCTTGGTCTATTTTTGTGGCTCCTCTGAAGGTTAATGGTATTAGATGTTAAATGTCTTTTTGTTAACTATTGTTTTGACATGATTGACCTTCTAGAAATATTACATGTGGCATTTATTTAATTTCAGGGTTTTTTCTCTATAAATACCCAAGGGAAATTTTATCATCTTAATGTTGTATTTCCAGAGAAGAAAACAGACATGAAGTGCCTACAATGTGCCTATTGTGTGGCTGGCATCTTGCCCACACCACCTGATCCGGTTTACCCATCACTGTGGCCCTGTAAGGAGGGCATTACTCACCCATTTTACAGAGCAAGCTGAGGGTCTCAGAGACTGAGGATAGTGCCCAGGTTCTTTTTCAGAGGCAGAACCAAGATTTGAGTTCTAAACAGCTTGACAACAGAACCCATGATCTTTCCAAAACACCAAGAACATTCTAGCTCTGCCTTTCTTGAAGTTTATTTATTTATTTTTAGAGAAAAGGGAAGGGAGGGAGAAAGAGAGAGAGAGAGAAACATCGATGTGAGAGAGAAACATTGGTCAGTTGCTTCCCACACATGCCCCAACAGGGGACCAGACCACATCCCAGGCACATGCCCTGACCAGGAATCAGACCCACGACCTTTGGCTTTGGGGGACGACACCCAACCCACTGAGCCACATCAGTCAGGACTGGCTCTGCCCCTCGTAGGCTGAGGGAACCTGGGCATGTTACGCAGCCTTCATGAGGCAAACTAAGTTGTACTTTGTCACTCCACCATGAGGCTGATATCACTCGCCTAAGTTACACTTCGAATTCCCAAGGAAATGCTTCTGGGAACCTTAGAATAAAGCGCCCTAGTTATTGGATAAGGGAGGGCTATTGTGTGTGTCTTTTTTCTCTGACTGCCTTGAAGATCTTCTTTTATTTATCTACATAGGTCCTCGGATCTTAAATCCGCAGTTTGATGTTTTCTGTTACTCTTGGGAAAAATTTCAGTTATTTTCCCCTTCATCCTGTATGGTGCCTACAAGAAACATACTTGAAGGATCAAGACATAAAAAGATTTAAAGTAAAAGGATGAAAATATTGATGTGTACAAGAATGCTTGGTTTCGGTTTGAGAAATATTTATTATCATGGAATAGAGAAATAAATCTTAAATTGCATCTTCTTTGTCCCTCAGTAAAATTTAAGAAGTTATGAACCAAATCAAAGATTTTAAAAAATGATAAGAAAACTGAATAACATGAAATGGACTGAGAAGAGAAAGGAAGAAATATGGAGATGTCTATGGTACTGGGAAGTATAGAAGGAAAATAAACATGCATATCAGAATTAGTCCTAAAATTGGTAAGCTAAGTAAGTGAATAACTCACTATAGACAGTTTAAGCCAAGTGTAATACAAGCTGAAAATTTTCTCCCCGAATGCAGAGGAAAAACGGAGAAATAAAAAATTCAAAGTGAACAATAAATAGAACATGCAATGTATTAATCTATATTCTTTTGGTACAGATCACAGAAATTTATCTCAAACAAATGTAAGCATCGAAGGGAATTTATGGGCCCACAGAACAGAGGGGGCTCAGCGTGCTTTAGGGGGCAAGCTTGTCTATATACTGCTGTTTAATAACTATCTGTCCTGAGACATTTTTACAGTGGTTTTCAACAGTTTTTGTTCATTTGTTTGCTTGTGTATGCCCTGGGCAACACAGTCATCTTAAAGAGAACATTCATTTACTAATTTCCTCATTTCTCATTGACGGTATTGAATGCAGTTAAGGTAGATCTTCAGAAAAGAGTCTATGGGAGACTTACTTCATAGAAATTCACTTAAAAACCAAATGTGGTTTGATTTCCACATTCTAGTTTCTACTTTTCTGTCTTGGCTTTCTGTTTTGAGAATTCAACAAAACATTCGTAATTAAGTCCCACTGGGTCTGGGACTTTTTTCCATTGAGATAAGAATGGGAATTTATCACTGTGCAAATTCGGTGTGATCAGGATGCATTTCTTCCTGGAAATCGGGAAGGTCCTTGCGTGGGCACATCTTGTCATTCTGATCGCCGCGCATTGCATCTCAAACCGGCCTGGAGCATGCAGGAAAGGGGATTAGCCACCAGGTGGTGCTCTTGGCTCTTACTGGTTTCACTCTGGGATCTTGGACAACAGTTTTGCAAAAACAGAGGTTGCTAAGCCAGAGCTCTGCACTTTGGTAATTAGGAAAAAGTTGCTATGGTGATGGAGGATGTTTATGCCTTTGTAAGAGCCAAAGTCTAAAACTATCAGATTGCTTCCTTTAATGACAATGGCTGGCATAGCAAGGTCATGAAAATCCCCTAAGACTGCAAATTTCATCAGTTGCTTTTCTTTCTGGGTTCTTCTGTGACTTAGTCTGTAACTGGGAGGAGTCAAGAGTGACAGAATATACTTCTTTTAACATGTTTATCTTCTTCTACATTGGATTTTAGACATTCCCATATTTGTTTTCTCCTCTTCATCAGAATGTCTCAATGTGTTTTTCATGAAAACCCTCCATTAAGAAAGATAACATGGTCTAACAGGTTTGGGGAAGACTGCATACTACTGCTCTCAGAGATTCCCAAAACACACCAGCATATTAAAATCTATGCAAAGTCCTGTTTTACTTCCAAAAATGTCATATAACAATTGAACCCACTTTAGTAGAATAGTCATTAACACATAGGGAACCTACCCTCATTTTGTTTCTTAGATGTCAATGAATATTCTGTTAAGAATGGGTTCAGGTATAACTCAACATGTTTCTGTAGAGCTGACCAACAGCCGTTGAGCTCTTGTCTGGGGCAGAGGCCCGGCCAAGGCTTAGTGCATTGTGGGGGCCCAATAAATGTTCATTCCTGAAGATCCAAGATGGCGGCAGAGTAGGTGGAAGCCACACTAACCTCCTCCCAGGACCAAACTGGAATTACAGCTGATTTATAGAAAAATCATCTGGCATAATCAGCTGAATACTAGCTGGAGAGAGGCCTTAAAATCAAGGACTCACAGAAGAAGCCACATCGAGACTGGTAGGAAATACAGAGGCACAAGAGGACTGGCTGGGCTCCCACAGGCGGCAGCTTAAGTTCTGGAGGGATATCTCAGCTGTGGGGGGATCCCCTTCAGAAGTGAGAGGTCTAAATCCCAAGCCAGGCTCCTGAGCTTACAGCACCAGAACCGAAAAAGGCACCCGCATAACACTCGGCTGTGAAAAGCAGCAAGATTTCTGTCCACCAGGGAGAGCCAGCTAGAGATACAGCCACCTTCTTAAAAGGCCAATGCACAAAATTTTGTTTGCAGTCACTTACCCTGGGCTCCAGTGAAGGGAGGACAGAGCAGACTAGAGCCATGTGAAGAAAGTCTGAAGTTGGTGGCTCTAGGAAGAGAGCTGAAGGACCAGCTGCCAGTATCACTGTGCTGAATCATTTCCCCACACTGCAGAAGCATCTTTCCCAGGCAGAGCAATCTCCTCCATGTGGCGTCAGCCTCGGGGGAAGCAATAACCCCACCTGCAGGACTCCCTCCCGCCCTACCCTGTGGAGCTTAAGCCCTGCGTAGGAGTACAGCTGGAGGCTCTTTCAGTGACTAAGCCTAACAGGCAGCCTCCAGGCAGAGGAGGATATCCGGGTACTTTGAAACTTTTGCTAACCTACCTCTGGGCCCAAGGTTGGTAATAGCCAGCCGTGGTACAATTTGGTCCTTGCCACATGCACCCAAGCCCAGCAGAGGGAGCCACAAGCTGGGCATTGCTGATAGCTCCAAACAGGTTGCCCGCGACCAGTCACAGGCAGCGGCTGTCAGAGGTCTGAATTAGTCTTTCCAAAAAGGCTCAGAACCAACATACCCAGTGGCCAGCTTCAGAATGACACAGCAGGGTCCAATAAGCTCCACAAGCAGCATATCCACAGGGAAATCTCTGCAGGCACCAAACCCTGCCAAGGCAAATTCTACTTCATGTAATCAGCACCTGCACAGCAGCTTGCACGCTGTGTTGGGGGTTGATCCTCATAGTCATCCAGCCTAAGAGTCAAT
This sequence comes from Macrotus californicus, assembly GCA_007922815.1. NCBI lineage: Eukaryota > Metazoa > Chordata > Mammalia > Chiroptera > Phyllostomidae > Macrotus > Macrotus californicus. The sequence goes on from VMDR010003521.1 coordinate 39,824, forward strand.
GCCACGCATGAATGAGCCTGTCTCGGTCCCATCCAGCAGGACCACGTGTTGTTGTGGAATGCTTGTCCTATATCCCCTCACAAGTGACAAACAAATTCACACGGACTAAAGAAATCCAGTGGAGAAAAGGAATGAGTGGCCAATCTCTCAATGATCAAGAGAGAGGGCCAGCCTGGCCACTCTCTCCATGAGAGAGGGGGCCTGCGTGGCCGCTCTCCCACAGACAGAGAGAGGGCCTCTGCCCCTCGCCTGGACAGGCTTTTATTGACACTCCAGGATGGTTCTCATTAACTATGCACAGGTTTGCTTTGGGTGGATACCTTTTACAGATAACAGAGGAAAGAATGTCGCCAGTTGCTTCAAAGAGAAAGGTCATCTACAAATGTAAAGGAGAGAAGGCTGGGCTGTTTACATTCGTGCTTGGGAAGTCTAGCACAAGTCACAGTAACTTCTGCTGTCTCCATCCCAGGTGAGGGAGTTTTTGCAAGAGCGAGTTTCAAAGCGGCCTAGGTACAATGCAGGCCTGATTACCCACGGGAAACCTATCCACGGATACGATCTGCACACCACACGCAATCTGGACTGCGTTCAGACCCAGAGCTGAGTCACAGGCCATATCACGCATGAACAGGTTCCCCGCATGAGACCATAGCAATCAGGACTCAATTACAACAGGAGGGCCCAAATAACATGCACAAAGGACATTCCTAGAGTTACCAGTTCAAATGATCAAGGAGACTTGACCACTGGGTCCCACAGGACACTTGCTACATAAGATCACTCTACCAAGACTGGGAGTCGTAGCATATCTACCTAATACACAGAAACAAACACAAAAAGGAAGCAAAAATGGGAAGACAAACAGGCCGCAAAAGAAAGAACAAGAGAATTCTCCAAAAAAAGAGCTGAATGAAATGGAGGCAAGCAATTTATCAGATAGAGTTCAAAGTAATGATTATAAGGATGCTCAACAGCATGAAAAAGGGCCCAGAAACCAGAAAAAGGGAACAGTCAGAAATGAAGAAGGCAATATCTGAAATAAAGAATACACCGAAAGGAATAAACAGTAGATTTGATGAAGCAGAAGATCACACCAGTCATTTGAATCCAAGTACAGTTGAAGGTGGTAAAGTCGGATGACTGAGAGGTGAAGCGCCCCTGACATTACATGAGAAGCCATGAGAGTTGCCTGTTCGCTGAAGACAGGCAATAGCCTATTGTCATCTGATGTCTGACACAAGAATGGCGTCACTTTGCCTTCTATGTATGTTAGGAAACACAGGAGTTAAAACTTAAGAGGGTGATTGCTCCCAGAAGGTGCTTTAGCTCTTCACCTGTGCAGAGTGTTGCTATCTGGCCTTAACAAAAATATAACCCTTTGGGGCAAAGATGCAGCCTGGTAGCCCGACACTGGAGGCCAAGATGGAGAAGGCACCACGACCGTGCCTGGGACGCTATGGTAAACAGGGAGGAAGACGAACCAAACACTGGAGACCACCAGCACGATGAACGGTCAGGAACTTGGCTTCATGGCTTCACGGAAGGTGTCAGGCAGGTTCCGGGCCAGGAAAGCCAAGGTGAAGCTCACTAGGGTCAAGGAGCCCAGTCTCCCAGGACACAGCAGAGGGCAGTGACCGAGCCCTTGTTGCACATGATGAGGATGTGGCCACACTCAGAGTGTGCACCTGTTTCAGTGAGGGGAGGAGAGCTTCCCAGTCAGACCCCACAGAGGATCAGGGAGATCAGGGAGCAGGTGAGAAGGATGGAGTCAGGTGCCCCTGGCGCCAAACCCCCCCCCAATCTTCTCCCTGGTGCAGCAACCTTGAAAGCCAGAGCCACAACAACAGTTTTGGCAAAGATCGTGGAAACAGCTCAGTAAAAACAACTCCAAAGGTCAGCTGTGGAAGAATGCAGGTGGCTGTGTTGGGACAGCCGGCGAAGACTACGGAGCAGCAGAAACAGAAAGCCAGGGAGATGAGCAGGACATAGCGAGAGTCCGCACATTGGCCTTGACAGTGGCCGTGCCTCGGTGCTTCACAAAGACCCCGAGAACCGCAGTGGTGACAAAGGAGAAACCGACAGCTGTGCAAGCCACAGTCACCCCTAAGGAAGCTTCAAAGGCCAGGAGTGTCACAGTATTCAGCAAGCAGTGACTTCCCTCATGGCGTGGACTGGCTTGCTGGACACTCGATAGGTTGGTCACTATCTGAAGAGCAACAGTCTCAGTGTTTCGGTGTTAGCCGCTCTTCCCTCTTCCCAGCACACACACACACACACACACACACACACATACACACACGTCTTCTTCTGATGTGGTTATCAGACACTTCACATTAATAAATATCCACGTGAAAACATCATAGTTTTATATCAGAGTCCATTCAGCCTCAAGTAAGAGATAACGCAACTTCGACAAGTCCAATATTTGCTTGGTGTGTTAGTTGTAGTTTTCCAGAAACTTGAGGATTCCAGGGCAAATCATTTCTGTGGCAGGCAGTTTGTCAGCACACCAGTAGTGGAGTGGGGGAAAGATGGGGAAGGGAAGGCAGCGCACCATGGACATCAAGCATTGAACCGCTGTGGTCCACCAGAGCTCAGTGGGCTGGGGGTGGCCTCTGGTGAGCCGGGAAGAACACATTCCTCAGAGTCAGCTCGGCCAAGAGGGAGGCAGCCGCCAGATGAATGTGACAGCACTGTCAGCTGTCATTCGAGGGCTGTGCCCAGGACTGTGAATCCTCTGTGTCAGCATTTCCCACTTTTTCTGTAAAGGGGCGAAGAGTAAAATATTTTAGGCTCTGTGGGCCATATGGTCTCTGTCCGGACTCCGACTCTGACCTTGCAGCCCCAAGCAGCCATTGTGATTGTTGAAAACAGGGCTGCTTTTCCCATTCCTATTTCTAAAATCAATATTAAAATAACACATACCATAATTGTAGCTTTTCTTCTTTTTGAATTGTTCTTTTTATAGAAATCCTGTCCTTTGACGTGCCTAACTTGATTTTTTTTTTTGTTTCTTCGTAACATGTTTACTTTCAAAGTACATTTCTTTGATAAAATGATGGGAATTGCATTAAAGTGAAACATTATTTAGGAAAGTGATGGTGGAAAGCACAAAATGCTACCAGCATTGCTACGGGAGAGGCTTACAGCAGAGTCCAGAGGCCATTAGGGGAGCCGAGCTGTTTGCAGGTCTCACGCCTCAGTTGGCAGAGCGGCTGCTCAGGTGCTGGCCTGCTGCTCACCTCAGCTCAGTGCTGACCCTAAACGTCCTGGAACCGCTGCTGCTGCCCGGACACACGTGGTCCCCACCGCCTCCTTGTAGTTTTCACCCTCTCGTGCACACGTGGAAGCTCGCCAAGCCCTTGTAACCTGGCCCACAATCCCTCCTCTGCAGGGATTGTTCTGCTCCGTGGTGTCCGCCCTCACAGCCCCTGCCTTTCTCTGTTCTCCCTGGCCACAGTGTACGTGCTACCTGAATCCGCGTTTCCCAGCTTGCAACTTTTCTTTTGCTCAAATAAATGTCTTTTGTTCTGTGTTACAGCCTAAACCTCTTCTTTGGTTAACAAATGGATACAGACTTCTAGAGTATTCAGACATTCCATGTGAGAGAAAATTTATACAGCTACGTGTCCTTATTTTCTTTTACATTTCTCAAACACAATTTCAGCCAAAATTAACATCATTCTTTGCATAATAGACACCAACTCCCTGCTCAATATCCTTCCTTTCTTTTAACTAGCTATTAGAGCCCCCGTTTTGACTGATCAAAGCGAACTGTGACAGAGATAAGCTGATCTTTGTCAGACCGCCCTCTGCCTCCCTTGCAGGTTGATGAGTCACGGGACCTAGATCCGGGGCAGTTCGATTGTGTGTCCTTTTCCTTGCACTGAAGAAAACCCTCATGTAATAGAGAGCTGCAGCTGACTCTTCCACCTCCCTTCCTGTCTTGACTGTGGGTGGTGTGCAGTGTCAGGCACTTGTACAAATACAACCCCACACAGTGAGTATATTAAACAAAAACTACATACAGCCCTGGTCTTTCCTATCAGGAGGCTGAGAAAAGGGGGGAAAAAAAGCCTTTTATCTATTTTTGGAATCGCTGTAACAATAACAAATGTCAGGATTTTAGCTGCTGTCAGGTTCGCTGTCATTTTTCAGCTGAACGCAACTGAAGAATTCTGTTCATTATATTTTCACGTGTTGTGACTGAGAAATTAGTTTAGCGTTTTATCAAACACAGTATTGTTGATATGTAGGAAAATCATTGCCAATGATCTGTTATTTTTTTTTAAAGATTCTATTTATTTATTTCTAGAGAGATGGGACTGGAGAGAGAAAGAGAAGAGGAGAAACATCAATGTGTAGTTGCCTCTCACACATTCCCAACCAGGGACCTGGCCCACAACCCGTGCAAGGCCCCCCCCCCCACTGGGAACCGAACCGGCGACCCCCCCCCAGTTCGCAGGTTGGCCCTCAATCCACTGAGCCATACCAGCCAGGGCTGATCAGTCATTTTCATATCCCACTGATGAATTAGCTGTCCTTGCTCTCCCATTTAAAATATTTTTGCATTATGTAAGTAAACACAGCAGCAGACCCCCTACCAGTTGCCCACGGAACAACCGTTCTCTCTCCTACCTAGCCAGCACGAAGTTGTGCTTGGGCATTCAACTTCTTCCGCGCAGCCGTGTGTTTGAGGGGAGGTCGGCAGGACTAAACCACTTTGGCTGGCCCCACTTCAAAGATGTCTTTTGGTTGGCCTCTCATAAAGCCATAACAACTAGGTGCCCGCACTTACTCATCATTCTGTTTACTTGCTGTGATGTGATGTTTCAGAGAGCTGAGGCTTCGAGACCATGAGGAACCCAGCGTGTAGACAAAGCTGAGATCCCAAGAAGACAGAGCAAAATACCATGTGTGCTTGACTGTAGTTTTGAGCTCAGGTGCTGGCTGAGCTCGCTAATCCTGGAGTCATCCTATCTCTTGGGAGGGGGGAGGGGTTTGTTTTTCTTTTTAAGGATTTTGTTTATTTTTAGAGAGAGGGGAAGGGAGGGAGAAAGAGAGGGAGAGAAACACCAGAGTGTGGTTGCCTCTTATGCGTCCCCTACTGGGGACTTGGCCTGCAACCCAGGCATGTGCCCTGCCTGGGAATCGAACTGGCCAACCCTTGTTTCGCAGGCCCACACTCAATCCACTGAGCTACACCAGCCAAGGCTTTTGGTGGGGGGGCAGGGGAGGGGGGGGCTGCTTCACTTTTTCTTTTGTAAAGTTGCTGATAACAGGACAATATTCACTAAGTAACAGAATGAAATGCATTTTTTCCTCCATCTTTTTAATACAAAATCTGTGCATTTTTTCCTGGCACAGAGAATCCTTGTAGGCAGTTGCTCTGGTCTTTTTTGATGGGAGATAATAAATGTTTTTTGGTTTTTTTTTAAGACATACTCAGTCTGGTTTTTTATACTTGTCTAGAAGCATCCTAAAGATAAACATACTTTATAAATATTTTCTCTCTTCCAGTCCATTGCTCACTCCTGTAACATGTTATTTCACTGGCAGGACATTTAGCAATGTAAATAAACAAATCTGATAAGAAGCAGTCGGGAATTGCTCACTTTTTTATTTGGTAAGACTGGAGGATTGTACTTTAAATATGATAAGGTTTTTTAAAATTATCTATCCCACCATCATGCACGATCGGTCTTTTGACACCTCATTCCAGCGATATTAACCCTATTCCGAATCTCTGGGTGTGCCTCACAGAAGTACTTTTAAAGCACTTTACCGAGTTCTGACTGGTGTACAAAAGGTTGTACACACCTAACACCCACAACCTGCTGTGTTTGGGGTCGAGCACACTCCAGGAAAACCGCCACTGCAGCCACGCCCTTAAACTTGGTCGTCACCTCCGAAAGTTTTCTCCGGCCCTCTTTTTGTTTATACTTTACTTTTACTTACTTTTTTCTTTTGTGCTAGAAGCACTTAACCTAAGATCTACCCTCCTGGCAGGTTTTCAAGGATGCAGCACAGTGCTGTTAACTGCGGGCCCGCGTTGTGCAGGAGGCCCCCAGAACTAACTTGTCTTACAAAACTTCTATTGTTTTGACATCCATTGTCAAGAATTCCCTCTGTGTTTTGACTGAAAAATCCCCTCTCATTTTTTAAAAGCCCAACTCAGATATCACCTTTCCATAAAAAATTATCTGCATTATCCACATAACACTACATACTCACTTTGTTTACTCTGCTAACCTCTGCATCTCTTTATTCTGGCACTTTTCCCATTGCCCTGTTATTGTCACCATACATTTCCTTACTGTGGATTCTGGAGGGCAGGACCTTTGTGTACCTCAAATCTGCACACTCAGTTCATTGTTTATATATTTTTTTAAAATAGTAAGTGTGCTGACTTACACTGGTATGTCAGTTCAGATGTATGACACAACAGTGATTCAACAATTATATACCTGACGATGTGATCGCCGCAGTAAGTCTAGTAACCGTGGCCACCACACGTAGGTATTGTGATATTATTGACTGTGGATTTAAACCTATGCCATTTTTTAAAGATTTTATTTATTTATTTTTAGAAAGAGAGAGGGAAGGGAGAAAGAGAAGGAGAGAAACATCAATGTGTGGTTGCCTCTTGGGCGCCCCCTACTGGGGACCTGGCCCAAAATCCAGGCATGTTCCTTGACTGGGAATCAAACCAGTGACCCTTTGGTTCACAGGCTGGCACTCAATCCACTGAGCCACAGCAGCCAGGGCTACTATATAATTTTATTAATCAATAATATAACCCCCCGTAACTTCAAATTTTAAAAAGATGTCACTGACTGAACGCTCTGTACTGTACACTACGCACCCCCGGCTTACTCGTTTTATAACTGGAAGTCTGTGCCTCTCGTCCACCTCCATCCTTTTCACCCATCCCCCAGGACCCCTCTGCTCCGACAACCATCAGTTCATTCTGTGTCTGTGGGGTTATTTTCCTGTTTTGTTTGTTCATTTTAGTTTCTTTCGGTTCCACACATTAGGGAAGTCATACAGTATTTGTCTCCCTCCGACTTGTACTTAACATAATACGCTCTAGGTCCATCCATGTTGCTGACAATGGCAAGATTTATTCTTCTTTATTGCAGAGTAATGTTTCCGTCTCATACTAGAGTAATAGTGTACTTCACCCATTCCCTTACTGAATCATTAGGTTGGGTCTTTGTGCACCTACTATGTGTAAGGCACAGTGCTTGTTACCTTGGGCATAAGAATACGATCAGAGGTTCGCTTTCAAAACAGCCACATTTTGGTTTCATTACAATTTTAGGTTTTTTATTCTGTGGCCCAGGCGCGTGTATGGTGGCAATAAAGCACTGAACGTGTGTGCCTCACACGACATGTGGCATTAAGGAATGTGCCCCTGTGAGAAGAGCCACTTCCGCAGAACCTCAGGTGAGTACAAAGAGGCCAGACCAAGGTCATGCCCCCCAAATAAATAATGTATATCCCACTTAAACTCATTTAAAACAGGATAAGGAAATACTCCTAACAGTCCAATCCATGTTTTACAGCTGCTCCCTTTTAACGGCTGGTATTCATAACTTCCTTCTCTCCTTACCCATTTCATACTCATTCTCTGTCCACAGCAAGCACCTCAGCTGGTCATGGCTCTTTGCCTGGTTGGAGGACCTGAACTTTCCTTCCTGAAAGGTTGGAGCCATTAGTTGTCCTACCTGGATTGGTTTCTTATAGCTTTTATCGACTTTAATCACAAAGCATGGTGATAAAAAGATGTATCTGAAGGAATGTTCTGAACCTCAAACACAGACTTGCCTGCCTCCACTGTGGGGCAGCCGGCCAATATCCTCTTGGTCATCAGGATCAATCACCCCAGCCAGCACCAAAATTTTGTTCTTTGCCTGGTCATTCAGAGGCATAAGTGACCAAAGTGCTGGGGGACAGGCTTCACTTACAAATCAATAGAACTAAAGTGTCTCCTGGTTCAAGCCCCTAGGAAATAAGAACTCTGAACCAGCAGAGCACAAAGTCACATCGACGCGCAGCCAGAATTCTACTAGTGATCACTGGGGGCGATAGCGGTAATATGCGTGGCACCCCTCCCATTTCCACCCTTGATCACACCCGTCATGACAGCACTGTCTTCTCACCCATGGCGTGCAGTGTCCTCCCCGGCATTGCGGTATGTCTCCGTTAATTTCTTTCAGCGTTATTGTGTGGTTTTCAGAGTACAAGTCTTTCGCCTCACTGGTTAAGTTTATTCCTAAGAATTTTATTCTTTTTGATGCTACTGTAAACAGAATTATTTTCTTTGTTGATTTGTTCATTGTAGTGTGTAGAAATACAAATGATTTTTCCATTTTGATCTTGTATCCTGCAACTGTGCTGAATTCATTTATTAGCTGTCATGTGTACACACATGTTTGTGGGTGCACATGCTGTGTGTATAATCCTTAGAAGTTTCTACGTATAAGATCATGTCATCTGCAAACACAAATGATTTTACTTCCTCGTTTCCAATTTAGGTGACTTTTTACTTCTTTTTTCTGTTCTTGTCTTTTCTTTTCCTGTTTAGCCTAAGACTTGCAACACTATGCTGACTAGAAGTGGCAAAAGCATCCTTCTCTCATTCCCGATCTTAAGGGAAAAGTTTTCAGACTTTTACCATGGAGTCTGAGGTTAGCTGTGGGTTTTTCATATGTGGCTCTTATTATGTTGAGGAAATTTGCTTTTATTCCTACTTTGTTGAGTGTTTTTATCATAAAAGGGCGTCGAATTTTTTTCAAATGCTTTTTCTCATCAATGCAGATGAGCATGTGCTTCCGCCCACCACCATTTTGTTACTGTGGTGTGTTACATCGATCGACGTTCGTGTGTTGGACCATCCTTGGATTCCAACAATCGGTCCCACTTGGTTATGGTGCGTGATCCTTTTCATGGGCTACTAAATGTGGTTTGCTACCTTTTTTGAGAACAAAAAGATTAATGAATATTCCTAAAGTATATTGGTCTATAGCTTTCTTTTCTCGTATTGACTTTGTTAGACTTTGGTATTAGGATAACACGAGCTTCATAGAATAGAAAGTGTTTCCTTCTCTTCAGTTTTTGGAAGCACCTGAGAAGGATTAATGTTAACCATTTTTTATACACTTGATAGAATTCACCAGCGAAGTCATGTGGTCCAGACCTTCTCTTTGTTGGAAAGTTTTTGATTGCTGATTCAATCCTCTTGCTAATTACAGGAATATTCAGATTTTCTATTGCTTTATGACTCAGTTTTGGTAAACTGTGTTTATAGGAATTTGTCCATTTCTGGTGTTTAAGCCACCACGTGTAGTCCTTTGTTATGGCAGCCCCAGCAAACTAATAAGGTTTCAAGGACCTTCTAATGTTTACAAATTAAGAAATGTCTTCTCATTCTGTGAATTATATATTAGAAATGAGTACTGTATTTTTTTTTCCTGTGGCAAAAAGACACACAAAACATAAAATTCACCCTGCCAACAATTTCCAAGTGTCCACTGCAGCGCTGTCAACCATGTGCACACGGCTGGGCAAGGTTCTCAGACCACGCGGCATCCCACATGGCTGAGACTCGACCCACACAGCGAACACTCCCCACCTCCCCGGCCTCAGCTCTTGGTAACCAACTTTAACTACTTTAACTACTTTTGATACCTCATCTAAGTAGAATCATCCAATATTTGTCCTTCTGTGGCTGGCTGATTTCACTTGTCAGGTACATGCCTATTGCAACATACAAGATTCACTTCCTCTTTAAGGCTGAATAATAGTCAGTTGTGCGTGTGTGTATATGCACACACATTTCCTTATATGGCGTATTCCTTATCCTTCCATCGGCATACATTTAGGTTGTTCCCAGCTCTTAGCTGGTGTGAATAACACTGCAATGCATTTTCCCATGTTTTCCTGACACTTAGTAAGCTTGAAAAAGCTTTCTATATCCACTGTGATAAATTACTTTCTAAATTTCTAAAATTTGAATATTTTCCTAATTATGATTTGCATTGATATCAGCTCATTAATAATTTAAGATTATTGCATTAAATATCTTGGCTTGTAATGGCATTTGCGTGTGTGTTCAGGAAGTTTTCATATTCGGGGATACTCTGATTCTTGAATATTTAGAAGAGTTTTTTAATAAACCTTTAGGATAGGAAGTATTTTCCAAGATGTAAGGCAGACAACAGTAAAATAATACAGTGATTGATATATTAAATATGTCAGAAAACTGTAGCTTTATCAAGTTGTTTTTTACATACTCTTTGCTTATGCATTAAAATGGTGCACATTATGTTGTTAATAAAAAGAAAATTCAATAAACAATTTTAAAATATCTTCTCAGACAGTAACCAGAGCCAGGGAAGAGAGATAATGGGGGAAAATAAGGGAAGGACCATCAAGGAACGTGTATAAAGGACACACGGACAAAGCCAAAGGGGGTGGGTTCCAGGGTGGGAGGTGGGGGTGGGTGGGGCCGGGGGGCGTGGCGGGGTGAAAATGGAGACAACTATACTTGAACAACAACAAAAAATAGATTAAAAAGTATAAAAAAATAAAAGTATCCTCTTAGAAATTCTATGTAATATGGACATTTTAGCAATATGCCACCAGCAATTTCCCCATCTGTAAAACGGTATAGGTAATAGCCTCTTCTTTATGAGTCACTGTGAAAACTCAGAAATAACATGTAAAATGGTTGTCATCATGCACATTGGAAAGTAATGCCCATTCATTTTTTCCACCAAATTGATCACAGCTTTCTTTATTCTTGAATTGTGCCATTTTCAAGATACATTCCCTTGTTGCAAAGTGAATCATTCTTATAAATCCCTCTTAAAGTTGATGATCTCTTTGAAATACAGCCTCAGGTCTCTCTCTGTCTCTCTCCCTTCACACGTATCTCAGATAACACCTCAAGCCTTACACCTTCCCCACTGTTTACTCAGACCTCCAGAAACAACTTCATTTTTCGGGTTGTAACCCTCTTTTCTACATTAGCTACATACACATTTTTCCTTTTTCAGCTTTTAACTTTTTCTCATGCCTTCCTTCTCTGAAAAAAATCAGCATGTACTTCTCTTACATAATTTACCTTGCCCAGTATAATTATTTAAAGAATTTGGATAAATCAAAATTCAATATCTATTGTCTTATCCCATAAATGTTTACCATTTTATGACACGGATCTTATCCAGAGAAGTGCCATGTAGGATAATATGAATACGTTTTCTTCCTAAATTTTTCCTCTGACCTTTGAAATGGTAAACTTCCCTTGTTTCTTTATTTTCTTCCTATCAATTCATCAATGGTTTGTCCCTTTGCACCAGAAATATAAATCTGTTTTCAGTGGATTCAGATGCTTGAGACAATTTACCAGCTTCAATTCTGTCCTTGGGGACACCCTCCTTAGGCTTGAATATATATATTTATATAAAATATCTGGAAGGACAGAGGAGAAGAGGATGTGTACACCTGTGTGTAGGGGAACTTACTCAGAGATGCAGTATGTCTCCAGCGGTAAAGGCGTCTGGAAAAGGTTGGACTCTCTGTGCTTAACCTTCTGTGACCGTTTGGTTCTCTGTAGCCTCAGGTTTAGCTGACTACCCAGACAGCCAGAATGCCACCCTGAGATAAACATCAGGCCCCAGGAAGGGGGTTAATGAATGTACAGAGCTTGGATAACAGCTTGATGTTAACATAGAAATGCACTCATTGTTCCTTCCGGGGGTCTACAGTGACTCCCCGCCATACGGTTGTACTATTTACCCTACAAAAAGGAGACCTTGTCCTGGGAGGGGGTGGACTTACTCCCAGCAGCCACCGCTGGAAACAAGCAGTTGCTTTGCCTGTGTAAGTTTTTCCTATTAAAGCTGTTATGAATTTGAATAATAAAGCTCTTATGAATTTGAATAAGGCTATGTGTCAGTTCTTTAGAATCCATCCTGAATTTAGACTTTGCGGGCTTTCCCCCAACACTGGGTAAAAGGCTTGGGAGACAGTGGTGGGAGTGAGAATATTCTACTGCCTCTGTGCCCAGTTTTGATGTGTTCCTATATGTTTATCCATGATGTAGTGCCTCCCCGCCAAAAAAAAAAAAAACATATTTTTTTAATTAAACAGCTACAGTGTTAGATCCCTCTCTATTCGCCTGGGACAGCAATTGTAGAGAAATGTGATTTATGATCCACTTTTACAAAGAAATTAAGAATAAAAATATGCACAAAAAATTAAAATCCTAAACACGAGCTTGTCGTTCTGTAAGGCTTTGTGAGGCTGTGTGAATGTGGTGGAAAAATTAGGGGGAAATTTGTTGCTACCCTGTTACCTGTACAGTCTAGGGATCCTGGAAAACCCCCACCATCAGCCTCTCTCCTAGAGCTGATTTCTTCCCACTGTCCCGCCCGCCTAGTCTATTCCAGCCCCACCCCCGCCTCATCGCCATCTCTGGAACTGGTCTTCTCCACCGTCCCGCCCTTCTACTCCAGCCTCGCCCCCAGGTCTAGTACCCACCCACAGTCTTAACCACAACCCTGTTCCGCACGCAAAACCAGGTCCGATGCGCCTGGTACCGCCTACATCCCGGTCCCCTGGACAGTACCGGCACAAATGGTCTCCACCCACGGCCACACCCCCTGGGCCTGGTGCCACCCACAGCCTGGTCCCTGCCCAACCCGCACTCCGAGAACTGGCCTTAGCCCACGACCGTGCCGTCTGTGTCTGGGGTTGCCAGAGCCTAGCCCCGGACGCCAGAAACTAGTTTCCGCGCACAAACCGCCCATGGGTCTCTTCCCGCCCCCGCTCTCTCCGATCACCGCCTCAGCCCCCGCACCCCGGTATTCTCACTCTCCGCGGTGGCCAGCCCGTGACCGGAAACTTCCGTGTGGAGCTGCCAGCCCGAGACCGGAAGTAGAAGCCCAAGGAGGCTCCGTGGACGCAGTCGTGGGTGGCTGGCTGCGCGGTACGTGTTCTGTCTTCTCGGGGTGGGACGGCGCTCACGTGGTGCGTTTGGCCGCAGGGCGAGGGGCGGACTAGGTGAGCTGCGGGTAGTCCGGGGCAGCGCAGGGAGGGGCGCGGGCTTAGGGCACCTCCATCACGGCCCGGGGACTCTCCGCCCCTCCCGGGATCCAGTTTCCTCCTCTGGGCTGGTCCTTCAGGTTGGCCGGAAGCTGCTGTTACCTCCCGACTCTGGACGGCGCTGTCGCTCCTGGACAGTTTCCCCCGACCATCATCACGCTCATCGGGTGTGATTTTGGCCCCCGAGGGGACTTTCAGCCGTGTCTAGTAGCATTGTTTGGGTTATTACAAATGGCGCGGTGGGGGGCGGGTCGCTATCCGCACCTAGAGAGTGGAGGCCAGGGCTGCGGCTCCGCGACCTCCAGCGCACAGCCTTCTCAACAAACAGTTATCCAGCCCCAAATGTCAGCGGGGCTGAGGCTGGGAAACCCTGCCTTAGGGCCTGAAAATCTCTGAGGCCCTGACTGAACTGTGCGAATTCTTTACAAGTCAGCTGAGTCACTTACAGGGCCCCCCAAGTGACAAGCCATATTTAAAGTGTCTGGAGGCACCAAAAACTAACTCTCCAGCCAAATGAGTCGAGCAAGCCAACTGCACACAGCATGAACCCGCTTTCTCCCACTTGGGGAGCAGATGGCTGGACGGGATCCGGAAAATCCAGTTACAGCCAACAGTTACGCGTTAATCAGTAAATACGGAAAAGAAAAATGAATGGGGCGACTTTTCCATTCAACAACCATATTATGCCCTGTAAAAGGCCTCAAGAGCAACCTTTGTGCTTTTTCTTTTCGCCCAGACAAGAAAAGCACCGCCAGAGTTCAGGTCTGAGTTGAAACCAGCCTCAAGGCCCACCTTTCCTCACTGACTGAAGATTTCCCTGGGAGCAGGTGAGGGCTATGTCGAACGGGACCACAGGCGCTAGCTGTCCGCGCTGTGCAGGACACTGCTAACGGGCTCTCCTGAGCTCAGATTAGAAACCCAGGGAGCCACTAAGAGTGAGAGGATCTTAAGAAAAACGATTTATGTTTGATGGATTACATACAGAGAGACCTTAGTAAGATGTGTGTGGCTATGTGTGTGTAAATAATTCAGTAAATACAGTTATACGCAAAAAGTACATATATATGTACTTATATATAAATAAATACACACTAAAAAACGTGTAAATAAAATGTGTAACTGTAGGAATATGTATTTACTCACATTGCATAATATTAAAAATGTTAGGGTATAATATATAAGTATGAATATATAATTTTACATGTATATGAAGTATGGCAGGTCACCCAACTAAAGACTAGCAGGACTACTTAGCAGCATCCCTTAGGCCTGTTGGATTTTACTTCTAAAGCTCTATAAATACTACACAAACATTCAAAATATGGGGACATTGGTAAGAAAGATGATTTGAATGTCTTTATATCAGTAACAGAAATTTATATTGTTTTATTTTTTGTTGAATGTATGGGGTGACACTGGTGAATGGAATTATACAGGCTTCAGGTGCACAGTTTTACAGCACAGCATCTGTGCACTGTACTGTGTGCTCACCACCCTGAGTCAAGTCTGATCCATCACCATTTACCCCCCTTTACCCTCCTCCACCTGCCCCCACCTCCCTCCCTCCACCCCGAAAATACCACATCGTTGTCCATGTCCGTGAGTTTTTCCTCTCTTTTATCACTCGCTCCCCTCCATCCAGCCCCAGCCCCAGCCCCAGCCCCAGCCCCAGCCCCATAACAGACATTTAAATTGACTAGCAACCAGATGTATTTTGAGCAAGTGCATTTTTTTCTTAATGAGATTTGAAATCATTTGGAGGATTAAGCAACAACTTACAGATTGAACAGTAGGATACCGGTTTCCAAAGACTGTCCTCCACAACTTGCCTTCTAATGAAAATTAACTTTGTTTCTTAAAACTTTTCTGAAATAACAGTCTGGTGATTCGTATTGCAGAGAAGCATGTTAAGTAATTTTATATTCAATTGTTGGGCTTTACTAATACTATGTGTGTGTGTGTTCCCACACATGTCTTTTTCATTAGCTTTCCTATAGCATTCTTGAGGGGAATATTTGCTTATTACGCAGTGGATAGTATGACCAGCCATCCAGCCTCATTTATTCGGTGCTGAGGGATTTGCCAGGATACAGGACATTCAGTGTTCAAACCAGTGCAGTCAAAGGCAGACCGGGATGGTTCATCATCTCCATGGGCCAGGCCCTGGGCCAGATGCATGGGGAGAACCAAACAGACCTTGTCTTCCCTCCATGGAGTTGGCATTCTAAATAACTAATCGCATAATTGATATGGCAGCTTGGCACAGAGGACTCAACCTCAGGGAACAGGGAAGCCAGCCATCTTGAGAAAGACTGATATTTAGCTGGAGAGCTGGGTTGGGACTGGGTTTAGCTAGTCCCAGGACTAGACTGGAGTGACAGTGTGGGAGTGCCTTCGAGAGAGCCCTGAGCAGAGAGAACTGCATGAGAGCAGCCCTGAAAGCAGGAGAGCCTGGCGTGCTCCCTGAGCTGGAAAGACAGGGGTGGCGGAAGTCAAGACAACAACGTGGGGAAGGAACACGAACCAAGCTGATCGGTTGGGCAGGCAGGACCAGATCAGGCCTTGCCCTGGACTCTGTTCTAGGGCCAGTGAGCAGGCACTGAAGAGGCTGTGTGATTTTGGCTTTTGCGTGCGAGTTAAAATGGACTTCAGGGTTAAGAATGAGGACTTAAGAGGGAAGATAGGAGGTGTTAGGAAGAAGTGTAGGATTAAGATGGTTGTTCCCTAGCCCTGGATAATGGCTGTGGAGGAGGAAAGAAGTCGGGAAAAGAGACCTTAGAGTTTAGAACTAAGAGAATGTAATGAAGCTTCCCTGAGTGCGTGCGTTTGTCAGATGGCACAGAGCACCCACTCTGCTCCCAGTGCCTGTCCATGCGAACCTCCAGGCATCGCCCCCACCCAGGTCTGTGTTTTCACCCCACACTGCCACTCTCAGGCCGCTCCTCCACATCCCAGAGAAAGTCGTGCCTGAGAATGTCTACAGCTTCTCTGTCCACTACGGTGGCCGCAGCCACATGTAGCCATTTCAATTTAACCAATGAAAAATACAATTAAAAATACATTTTCTCAGTCCCAATGGCCACATTTCAAGTGCTCAGTAGCCACCTGTGGCTAGTGGCTGCCATATTGAATGCAGCAGAATTACAGAACGTTTCTGTCGTCACTGACGGTTCTGTGGGGCAACAGTGGAATTGGGTGGCCCTCTCTCTGTGACCTTCCCAGCACCAGTATATCCAAGACGGAACAGGAGTCTCTGCATCTGTGAACCAGACAGAGCCTCCTTCTGTCCTCATGTGAGACTTTAGCTGCCAAAACACCTTAAAGGGGTACTTGGGGTCTGAAAGTCCCAGGCACCTTGTCAGCCTCCTTTCCTCGTGGGGCTCTGTGAGCTGGCTGGATCCCGGCTCTTCCCCCTCTCCTCAGCTCAGTGACTATGACTCTTCCTAACTGCTAACGGGGTCCCTGGTGGGGAGAAAGGAGCCACCCTCCACCTGCAGCAGGCAGGGAAATTCTGCCACAGCTGTGTGGGTCTGCTGGACTCGCCCCGAGGCTCAGGGAGGGTTTGATGTGAGAAGCTATGTTAGTTTCCTAAAGCTGCTAGAACGAATTATCGTGAACTTTTTGTGGCTTAAAGCGTTGCAGGTTTATTTTCCTGTGGTTCTGGAGTTCAGAAGCCCTACGTGGGCTGGCAGGGCCGCACTCCTCCTGGAGTCTAGGGGCAAATCCATTCCCTTGCCTTGCCCGTCTCGTAGAGGCCTCCTGCATTCGTTCCTTGTCTCGGTGCCCTCTTCAAATTCAGAGGCAGCAGCGGAGCATCTCCTAACCTCCATCTCACTCTCTGACCTCTGCTTTCGTCATCACATCTCCTTTGCTGACCCTGACCCTCCTGCCTCCCTTTCGTAAGGGCCTTTGGGATGACATTGGGATGATCCTGAATCCAGGATCATCTCCCCACCTCAAAATCTTTACTTTAATCACATCTACAAAACTCTTTGTGGGTAAGGTAGCACATTCACGGGTTGTGAGCGGAATGTGGGGGTCTTTGAAGCGGGGGGCGGAGGGTGTTGATCTGGGATCACACAAGCCCAGGAGGCAGTGACTCCCTGCAACTCTTTTTCACCTGGCCTACACTCACTCTTAGTGTCTAATGTTCCCCCTCCCTGCACACGCTCACATCCCGTATCGCTTTCATCTTTTAGGTATTGGGGGGGACACGCACAGAGACCTCAAGAAGCTAGTTTTATGGAATTACATTTTATTCTGTAACTACAGGGAAAAGAGGTAGGTGTTCCCTTCTCATAAAAAGGAAATATTCTATATATGCTACTTAGTACCTTGATTTTTTTTTCACTTAAATTTATTGGAGCTAAGAATCTGTCAAAACCTAGAAATCATATTTTTCTTTGCTTTTGCTGCTTGTTTCTGCATGATGCGGGTGTCCCATAGCTTATTGAACTGATTCCCTATTGATGGCCATTTGTGTTGTTTCTAATCCTCGGATGTGGTCAATAAGGCCACAGCGAATACTCTGTGTTGTGCTGATCTCAGTCTATTAATAACTGATGTGGCTAGACCAGCCCTTGTGTATTTGACTATGGTTGCAAGATGCCTTTCACCAGTAACCATCAGGAGACTGAAAAGATACAGGTTTATTGCTTACAAGACCTGGAAAGCACAGCTTGGGCCCCACAGGGAGATAGAGAGAATGCATGGGTCTGGGGTTCTTCTTTTATCGGGGTATAGGGTAGGGGCCTAAGGTTTCATGGGTTCACTCTTTATTGGTGAAATTAAAACATAAAAACAGGAATTTAAAGTGCAGGAAGAGAGAACACACAGGTAGTCCAAAGGGTCGGTATTGAAATCCACCAAGATCTCTAAAATAGAGAGGCTCAGTGGCGGAGGCGGCCTGGACTCTTCATCTAGTCCTGAGGGTGCCGGCTATGTTTTGAGAGAGGTAGCTGTGTTTGAACTTGATGCCTCTTTGAAATGGCTGTTGTCCAGGCAATCAAAGCCTAAGTCAGGTACTCACATTACCTGAAAGGAAAAAATCAACGAATGTCAAGGCTCACTCTGAACTCACCCGTTCGATGCACAGTGAAAAAGTAACTGTCTTTTGCATTTTGCTTGACATGGACAAATAACCCCCACAGGAGTTGTACCCCAGCAGGGTATGAGAGTGCACTTCCATGCAGCCATGCCCATAAAAGAGTGGAGTTGTAACCCAGCAGGGTATGAGAGTGCACTTCCATGCAGCCATGCCCATAAAAGAGTGGTCCACCAGGTCCACGTTGATCCGACTGGTGAGAACTGGTATCAGTGTAGTTGCAATCTGCATCTCTGAAGAAGATTCTTGGCATTCCCACCAATGGAATTGGTAGTGGTGGGAACACATTGTACTTTGATGAGGAGTGAGTGGGACACGAGGAAATGAGAAAATGCTGGCTGTGGTGAGTGGGCAAGACTGGGCAGTAACTGGACAGACAACGCCCATCAGCGTGGACTTATTTCATTACTAAGAACACTGCAATAGGTTCGAATGATGTGCAGTTGAGTTCAGTAGGGGGAGGGCTTGAAGGGAAGGGTAAACAAGAGCCCATCAGTAGCGCACAGCTCCTGAAGGCAGCTGGCGTGGGACACAGAACAAAGCTGTAGAGTCTGGCCTCGTAGAGAAGGGAAGGCAGCTCCTGGTTTAGAACAGAAGACAAGGAGGATACTGTGTTCAGACTGTCATTTTGGTGGCAAGACAGGAAGGTAGATTCCTCTTGTGATGACCACTTTGAGAAGTAGGATGCAGGGTCGTCTGTGACAGTGAGGGTGCGTTCCTTCTCTGTTGCTGCTGCCTCAGTCACTTAACACAATAAACACTTCCTGTCTCTTAGAGATTTTGTAGTTCAGCAATTCATCTTACCTTCAAGGTTCTGGCTGAGGGACTTGCGTGATTTCTTAGCTGGGACTGCAGTCACCTGAAGGCTTTACTGGTGCGGAAGGGTTCACGTCCGACATGGTTCACTCACGCGCCGGCATCTTGTGCTGGCTGGCGGAGAGTGGCATCAGGTACCCTCTCCGAGTAGCTTTCTCCACAGGACTGCTTGAGTGTCCTTGCAACCTGGCCTCCCCAGAGCAAGCGGTGCAAGAGACCCAGGTAGAAGCTGCAGTGTCTGTCATGACCCAACCTGAGAAGTCACCTCCACAATATTTTATTAGTCACGCAACTCAGCCCTAATTAAATGCAGGTGTGACTATCAGGAGGCCTGAATCACTGTCCATATAGGAAGCTGATTACCGTAGGGGAAAAGGTGAGGGTGCATGAGATTTAAAGTGATTATAGAGAAGATTTGATGTGTAGGAAGCCCCATCAACTTACAAGATTGTCCTGTAGGATTGAGGACTCTTTCCATGTTGGTGACCATGTCTATCTAGAGGTGACAGTAGCTCAGCTCTCCTGCAGGCTGGTCTGCCCCAGTGCTGCCACGGAGCAGGCAGATGATTGGAGTGCTGCCGGAGCACTGCGAAGGGGGGTGAGGGGTAAGGACACCTGGGGAATTGAGGGGCATTGTAATCCAAGCTGGGTACGCAGGACATGAGGAGAGAAGGCGACTGGTAAGTAGCAAGAAAGTAGAATAGTAGGTGGACAGTTCTTTATGTGGTAGAAGAACATATGCAGTGAGAGAAAAAAAGACTGAACGAAGTAAAACTTTGGGAGGTTTTGTTCAAAGAGGGAGATTCCTGAACTGTTGTTCTGGACAGTGAGACAGCGTTGGGTGACGACTAAGCCTGAGGCGGTGCCCGAGGAAGTGTGTGGCCAAGGTGGAGTGAGGCAAACTCATAACACAGTGAGGTCTGGCGTCATCGGAGTGAGATGGGACCAAAGTCTCGAGTGAATAGGGACTGAAGTTGGGAACGTGACTGTGACAGCCACGTGGATGGGGAGGATGTGCCCTGAACCTCAGTGAAGCTGAGGATATAGAGTGGGGTGGAGCAGCAGTAAGATATTGGTCACACCGTGGTGGACAGAAGACCAGTTTTGCCATCACATGGCTCTGGGTCTGTCACCTGCTAGGCAAAATAAAGGCCCAATAACAAAGACATTGCATTTCGAAGGAGGACATGATGGGCAGGCTAAGATACAGTTGTCCTCGGTAACCTGGAGAGGGAGAGAGGCTATGAATCTTCATTATTTTCTTATTTATTCCAGAGAGCACTGTGGGAATCAGTGGAGCAGCACCCTGGCTCTCCCACTGCCCTGTTGTTCAGGGAGATTTACCATCTGAATCATAGGATCATGGCCGTGGTTCTGTTCCCCACGTGTGGTAAGTTGTGGGGTCCTAGAGGTTCTCAGAGTCCAGGTGGTAAAAGCCCCTGTACCACAGAGCAGGGAGGGGGAGGGGGCTGAGCAAATGAGGTGGGAGCGGAGCCCAGAGGTCACTGGTACCTAATCTGGTTTTGGGTATTTGGGACTTTAGTGGTTTGAGTGTCTGGGGAGATGTCACCTACATAATAAATGTGCCAGAGTTTTTGAATTTTATCTCACACCAACTTGACAAAATAATAATGATGTCCCTTGGATTTTCAGTTTCCTCATCTGTGAAATGGGAATAACCTCTTCCTCTGGTGCACGGTGACTCCTGAGCCCTGTTTTCTGGTCCTCATGAGACAGGGCCCTGCTCTGGTTTCTTAATGAGAGGGTGGGTGTGTTGGGGGTGTTTGCTTCCAGGGAGGAGGGGAATTTGTGAGTGCTGGGTTCTTGTGGCTCATGTACGACTCATTTCTTCTTCTGCAGTTCAGTCTCCCCTGTACCCAGCATCTCCTCCCAAAGGCTGCACAGAGGAGGACGCGTTTGTTAATGGCTTCCTGACAGACTGGTTACCGGTGAGTCAGATTTTCCTTTTTCCAAATCATTACCTTTTTGGCCAAAAGCTGAACTTGTTACCTTTCAACGACCTGGAGCCTCACAGCAGACCAGGTCTGAGGGGTTGCTCAAACAAGGTCAGTAGAGTCAGTATTTCCTGCATTGCAAAGTTTCCTGCAGGGTCGCTGTCTGCACCACATTCTGTCGATAGTTTTTAAGGGCACGCTAAGGAAAGGCGTGACTGCTTCTTAAACTCAAGCAGTCGATGGAGGCCATTAGGAAATCATTTATACATTTGCCAAGTATTTCCTGATTTCTGCAATGTCCCAGGCCTATGCTCAACCTTTGAGGTTGAGGGCTGAACCCAGAAGCAAATGTGAGTTGAGCCCAGAACTCTGATACACAAAGTGTACCTTCTGCTTTGGATTCCCTGTCCCCACTCTTGTCATCCTTGGCCCTTTTCCTATACGGCCTCAATGGGGGTGGTCCTTGGCTAAGCCTTAATGGTTTTGATGGTTTTAGGACATGGTGACCTTTGAGGATGTGTGTGTAGAGTTTACCCAGGAAGAGTGGGCACTGCTGGACCCTTCTCAAAAAACACTGTACAAAGATGTGATGCTGGAGAACTGCAGGAACCTGGCATCGCTTGGTAAGCCTGACATCATTCCTGCACTTGTTTAATGACTCCGGTAACAAGTCTTTCCTTCTTTTTCTTTTTCAAATTGAAGTAACGTTCAGGTAAATTTACTATCTTAACCATTTCAGAGTACACAGCTCAGTGGCTTTGGTGTGTTCACAGTGTCTGTCGTCACCTGTTAAGTCGTCAGCTCCTGTTACATTGCCCACTCCCTCCCATTTGCTGGCAAACACTCATTTGCTTCCTGTCTCTGAATTTGCCTATTTAGAACAGTTCTTATTATTGGATCATTAAATATGTGATCTTTTGTGTCTGACTTATTTCAGGCAGTATAATATATAAAGGTTTAGCTGTGTTGTAGCATGTATCTCAGTTCTTTATTCCTTTTTATGACTGAATAATATTTCATTTTATGAATGTATCACGTTTTGCTTACCCATTCAGTGGTTGGTAAACATTTGGGTTGTTTCCACATCCGGGCTGTTATAAATAATGCTGCTATGCATTTTTGTGTACAAGTCTTACTTAAACCTGCACTTTCAGTTCTTTTGGGTATTCATCTAGGAATGGGATGCTGGGACCCACATATTACCATGTTTAGCTTTTTAAGAAGCGGCCAAACTGTTTTGTCCAGCATCTTCACCATTGTTGGGGGGGGGGGGGGTTCAGCTTCCCCCACAGCTTCCCCAACATTTGTTTTTTTGAGTATAGCCATTCTTGTGGGTATGAAGTGGCATCTCATTGTTTTGATTTGCATTTTCATCATGACTAATGACCTTGAGCATCTTTCTGTGTACTTGTTGACTACTTGTATATCTTCTTTGGAGAAATGTCTGTTTAAGTCCTTTGCCCGTTTTTTAATTTGGTTGTTTATCTTTTTGTTCTTGGGTTATAAAAGTTAATTATATATTCTGAATATACCTTTAGTCAAAATATGATTTGGAAATAATTTCTCCCATTCTCTGGTACCTTTCCATTTTGTTTTTTTAATTTAATTTGTTAAATTTAAGTATAGTTGGTATACAGTATTATGTTGGTTATATTAATTTCAGATGTACAATATAATGATTCAATGCTTCTATAGCTTGCAATGTGACCACCCCACTAATTCCAGTAACCATCTGTCACCATGCAAACCTATCACAATATTATTGACTATATTGCCCTTTTTTACCCATCCCCCACCCTCTCCGTTCTGGTAACCATCCCTTTGGTCTGTTCCTATGAGTCTATTTTTGTTTCGTTTGTGTGTTCGTTTGTTTTGTTTTTTAGATTTCACATATAAGTATAACCATACAATATTTGTCTCCCCCTGCCTGACTTACTTAATTTAGCATAATACCTCCTAGATCCATCCACGTTGTCACAAATGGCAAGGTTTCACTCTTTTTTATTGCTGCATAATATCCCATGGTACATGTGTACCTCATTTTCATTATTCGTTCATGTACTGATGGGCACTTAGGTTGCTTCCATATCTTGGCTATTGTAAATAGTGCTGCAATAAACGTATGAGTGCGTCTATCTTTTCAAACTAGTGTTTTTGTTTTCTTTGGGTAAATATCCAGAAGTGGAATATCTGGGCTTTATGGTGTGTCTACTTTTAGTTTTTTAAGGAATCTCCATACGGTTGTCCCTAGGAGCTACATCAGTGAGCATCCCACCAACTGCAAAGGGTTCCCTCTTATCCACATCCTCGCCAGCACTTGTTGACTTACTGATGGTAGCCATTCTGACAGGTATGACCTGATGCCTCATTGTGGTTTTAATTTGCATTTTTCTGATGATTCGTGATGTTGAGCATCTTTTCATGTGTCTGTTGGCCATTTGTATGTCCTGAGAGGAGAAGTGCCTATTCAGGTCCTTTGCCCATTTTTTAATTAGATTGTTTGGCTTTTTTGGTGTCAGGTTGTGTGAATTGTTTATGAATTTTTGGGTGTCAGGTTGTGTGAGTTTATGAATTTTTTGGTGTCAGGTTGTGTGAGTTGTTTATGAATTTTTGGGTGTCGGGTTATGTGAGTTGTTTATGAACTTTGGATGGTTGTGTATCATTGATGCTGATGTTCTCCTATTTGGGGCGTTGTCTTTTCATCTGTTGATTTCCTTTGCTGTGCAAACATTTTTTAGTTTGACATAGTCCTACTTATTTATTTTTCTTTTGTTTCCTTTTCCCGAGGAGATATATTAGAAAAAAAATATTGCTATGAGAAATGTCTGAGGTTTTACTCCCTATCTTTTCTCCTAAAATTTTTATGGTTTCATGGCTTATATGTAAATCTTTAATCCATTTTTGAGTTTATCATTGTGTATGGTATAAGAAGGTGGTCTAGTTTCGTTTTTTTGCATGTATTTGTCCAGTTTTCTCAACACCATTTTTTGAATAGACTGTCTTTACTCCATTGTATGTTTTTGTCTCCTTTGCCAAATATTAATTGACCATATAGGTGTTCACTTATTTCTAGGCTCTCTATTCTATTCCATTTACCTATGTATGTGTTTTTATGCCAGTACCATGCTATTTTGACTGCTATGTAGCTTTATAGTATAGTTTGATATCGGGTATCATGGTACCTCTAACTTTGTTCTTCTTTCTCAAGATTGCTGTGGCTATTTGGGGTCTTTTGTGGTCCCATATAAATTCTTGGATTATTTGTTGTAGTTCTGTGAAATGTGCCATTGGTATTTTGATAGGAATTGTGTTGAATCTATGGATTGCTTTAGGTAGCGTGGACATTTTAACCATTCTTTCTATCCATGAGAATGATGTGTGCTTCCACTTATTTACATCTTCTTCAATTTCTCTCTTTAGTGTCTCACAATTTTCTTGGCATAGGTCTTTTGCCTCCTCGGTTAAATTTATTCCTAAGTATTGTTTTTTGGTGCAGTTGTAAATGAGACTGTTTTCTTTTCCCTTTCTGATTGTCCGTTATTGGAGCATAAAGATGCAACTGATTTCTGGATTTTGTGTCCTGCTACTTCAGCGAGTTCATCTATCAGCTCTAGTAGCTTCTGGTGGAATCTTCATAGTTCTCTATGTACAGTATCACGTCATCTTCAAATGATGACAGCTTTGCTTCTTCCTCTCCAATTCGGACGCCTTTTATGTCTTCTCATCCGATCGCTGTGGCTGGGGCTTCCAGCACTGCGTTAAATAAGGGTGGTGAGAGTGGGCATCCCTTAGTGCATGGTTTCCTCTAGGTCTTTAACCATATTTAAAATAATTTAAATTTTTCACCTAGCAAGTTTAATATTTAGGTTTTCTCAGGGACTGTTTCTCTTTTTTTTTCCTATAATGGGCCGTACATTTGTATTTTTGCCAGCCTCATAAGTTCACTTGCTGAAAACTGGACATTTGGAATACTATAACATGGCAATTCTGGAAGAGTATTTTTCCAGTCACCAGGGTTTGTTGTTGTTGCTTGTTGTAGTTAATGTTGTCTGTATGTTTAGTGATGTTTGTGAACTAATTTTATAATGTCTGAATTTGCTGTGCGTGGCCACTGGAGGTTCTGCTCTGTTAAGAGTTCTCCTTGAATGCTCGGAACAAAAACAGACAAAAAACTAGTCTCTGCAGACGGGCTCTGAATATATAAAAGGAGTTTACACGCTGCCGTAGCCTTCACATCCTGCTTATGTAGAACCTGAAGGTCAGCCAGAGCTGAAGAATTAGTGCCTTTTCAGGTCCTTTCTGAGCACGTGCCCAAACTTGAGAATGCATGAAACTACTCTATTCAAATTGTCAATCTCAAAAAAGTCCAAAACCTATGCAGAAATTTTATAAGAGTTTATTTAAGCAAAACCAAAGGCAGTTGCCAGGAATCAAGATCTCAAATGCTCCAGAGAATGCCAGTTTTGTGGTTTCTTTTATGTATTTGAAATTAAGGAGGGAACGCAAGGAAGATTATGGAAAGGAGGGGAAAAGCAAGGTGTGGAACAAATTACAGGGTCGTTAAGATTGTGTTCTCTTGAGGATCGTTGTGCCTTCCGGGGCTATTACTTCTGGCATTTCAAAAGTGTGTTAGCACATATGCCTAAGACCACTGGGCAGGACTTGCTTAAAAAACCTTTCACTAAAGAAATTGTGTTATGTGACTAACCACCATGATCTGCCCAGGTAGGAATTTATGATTTAT
This sequence comes from Macrotus californicus, assembly GCA_007922815.1. Classification (NCBI taxonomy): domain Eukaryota; kingdom Metazoa; phylum Chordata; class Mammalia; order Chiroptera; family Phyllostomidae; genus Macrotus; species Macrotus californicus. Next base: position 65,556 of record VMDR010003521.1, read on the forward strand.
TACAGCACCCCTTTTTCATCCACCACATGAATGAGCTTTTCAAAAGTTCCCCAGAATATCTTATTCCACACTTTCCTTCCAAGTTTTTGGTTAGTCTTTTTTTTTCCTGCTGTTTTCCCTTGCGTCAGGTGGTGGTGGCTGGTAGATTGGCCTCTAAATGGGTTTAGCACATACCCACTGGGTAGCCAGCCCAGCCCTTGTACAGTTTGGGATTAAATCAATGAAATCAAGCCCTTTGAGCTAGACCCTCAGAAAGGTCAAGGTCAAAACTGTCACAGTTCCTTGAGGTAATGGTCCATGCTGCTCCCTCCAGTACTAGGAATGTTGTGGCATGTTGTCTTCAAGGTCACAGCCAAAGCAGGGAATAGAGGATGAGTCAAGGATCAGTTAAAATGTCAATTTTTTTTTCCTTGATTAAGCATGTTCCTGGTTGCAGTAATCTTTTGATAAGTTTCCAGAATTCTAATAAAGTTTATTCTGATAGTTTTCATCAGTTTATTCACAGTTTTTGTGCAGGATGGGCTTTTGGAGTTTAATATTCCTCATTTTCAATGTCATTACTTCTCACAAGTCTTTCTTAAGCACTTCTATGTTCCTGGGTCTGTGCTAGGTTTAGGAGTACAGTGATGAATAAGACAGACATGTTCTCCACCCTTGCAGAGCTTTCTGACTGATGCCTTCACTATGAACTGAATACATCTGTTCCTTACCCTGTCTTTATATCTCCACGGTCAAAGTTTTTAGAGCTTCTGAAGTGTGCACTTAAACTTTAGCATGGACTTTGGGACTAAACTGACCCTTGGATAACACAGGTTGGAACTACATGGGTCCACTTATATTGGATTTTTTTCAATAAATATATAGATGGCCCTCCCTATCCCAGGCTTCATATCTGAAGATTCAGCCAACCACAGATCAAAAACAGTTTTTGATCCATGGGTTGGGAATTTGTGAATGTGGAGGCCAACTGTATGCATTGTTCTGTGTCATTTTATATAAAGGACTTGAGCATCTGTGGATTTTCATATCACGGGGATCCTTGACCCAATCTCCCATGGATACCAAGGGACAACTAAAGTTTCGGGGAAGTCAAATTAAGTGTAGATTTTTGACTGTGCAGGTGGTCAGCATCACTAAATCCTTCATCCCAGGGTCAACAGTATTATGCCCTGTCACCTAGATATGAGTGAGGATGCTTGTATTTTTGTTCCTTGAGACTTACAATATTCATAAGAATTTAGGTATAACTAGTCACTGTTTCAAAAGTCACACTTGGTCATCTTTAGAATTGTTGGTTTCAGTTTCATGGAGTTGCTTGTCACCTACACAGTCCCCCTTCAACATGTCTTTTCTCCATGACTAGGGTATCATGTTGATAAACTCAGCCTAATCTCTCAGTTGGAGCAAGAAGACAAGGTGATGGCAGAGGGGAGAGGAGTTCTCCCTGACATTTGTCCAGGTGAGCACCAGATGGATATGAGTCCTTGTGGGGAATAGCCGTGGCGATTCGGGATGTGGGATTGTTTCACTAAGAAATATCAGAGAACTTTATAAAATGTCTTTTTTTTTTCGGATGGCGATGACCAAGAGCATTTGATATTAACTTTCTTTTTTCCTTTTAACTTCCTGTTCAACATCTCATACCTTACTTTGGACTCCTGTTAAAAAGAAAAAGACATCTCTTTTAAAAGTCTCACATGAGCTTTTTCTGTCCTATTTCTTTATACCTTGCGTCCCTGACAATGTCTTCTTTTGTAAGTCTCTGATAAATCTTAATCCTTCTAGAATCCTCTGTGAGACCTACAACTTGCGTGCTCACCGCCCTTTCACTGCAGACCTCCTCAAAACCCAGTCCCTCTGAGTCTAGCTTCACTCATGTATGTGCTTGACTGTTTCTTTTCTCTGTCGATTTACGTTTCTTTTCAATCTGTTTCAGACTTGGAGACTATACTTAAAGCCAAATGGTTAACTCCTAAGAAGCACGTTTTTAGAAAAAAGCGTTCTAGCGGTGCAGAAGCGGTAAGACTAACGTGTGCTTCTTGGTTTTTCCCAGTAGGAGAATTCTAAAAGTTAGAAAAAACAGAAACTAAAAAGGAGAGTCATTCAAAGAAAGTATCACTTACACAGGAGAAAATAGTGTCTCCGGAGTGATGCTGTGCAAAAAGGGTGAATTTAGGGAACATTATGTTAGCTCCAAACTTCTTTCACTGAGAGTTCCCGCCAGTAAATAACTTCCTTAATGTGACTACGGTATTGTCTGTTGAGTCATAAAGTGGTCTTAAATGAATAAAAATGCTCTGCGAGTATGAGAAGGACTTGTGGCAAAGCATGTATTGTTTTGAACTTCTAAGAGTTCAAACTGGGCAGAAGTCACGTACAAGCACTAAGAAGAGTGAAAACATCAGTGAAAATCATGTAATAAATTCCTAGGAGAGAGAATTTATGATAAAACTGAATATTAAAAATATTATAAATTATAGTTATCATTCATCTCTTTATCAACAGGAAAGAAATCATGTTGGAGTGAAACTCAATGAATGTAATCAGTGTTTTAAAGTTTTCAGCACCAAATCTAACCTTACGCAGCACAAGAGAATTCATACTGGAGAAAAACCCTATGAGTGTAATCAGTGTGGAAAATCCTTCAGCAGTAGATCGTATCTTACTATTCATAAGAGAATACATAATGGGGAGAAACCCTACGAGTGCAATGACTGCGGGAAAGCCTTCAATGATCCCTCATCCCTCAGACTGCATGTAAGAATTCATACTGGGGAAAAACCTTACGAATGTAACCAGTGTTTCCACGTTTTCCGTACCAGCTGTAACCTCAAAAGCCACAAGAGAATTCATACGAGAGAGAATCATCATGAGTGTAACCAGTGTGGAAAGGCCTTCAGCACGAGGTCCTCCCTTACTGGGCACAACAGTATTCACACAGGGGAGAAACCGTATGAGTGCCATGATTGTGGGAAGACCTTTAGGAAGAGTTCCTATCTGACCCAGCACATGAGAACTCACACTGGAGAAAAACCCTATATGTGCACTCAGTGCGGCAAGTCCTTCAGCAGTAGCTTTTCTCTGACTGTGCACAGGAGAATTCATACTGGGGAGAAACCCTATGAATGCAGTAACTGTGGGAAAGCTTTTAATAATCTCTCAGCTGTTAAGAAGCATGTGAGAACTCACACTGGAGAAAAACCCTATGAATGTAATCATTGTGGAAAATCTTTCACCACCAACTCTTACCTTTCTGTGCATAAGAGAATACATAATAGGTGGATCTGAATACAGTAACTGAGGAAGCATTCGTTGATTTCTTATCCCTCAGACAACTTGTGGTAACTCATCCTAGGTGTATGAGTTATCTGTTGCTGCATAACAAATTTCCTTCCAAAACATAGTGGCTTCTAACAACAGACATTTATTATCTCACAATTTCTGTAGGTCAGAAGTTCATAAATGGTTTAATTCTGCAGCTCTGGCTCAGGATCTGTCATGAGGGCTTAGTCAAGATTGTTAGCAGGAGCTACAATTATCTGCATTTTTACTACTGAGGAGCTCGTTTCCAAAATGGCTCGCTCACTTACCTGGAAAGTTAATGCTGGATGTTGGCAGGGTACCTTCATTTCCTCACCATCTGGGACTCTCCATAGGGTCTAAGTATCTTTATGATAGGTCGGCAGATTCCCTCCAGAGGACTTGATCTAAGGGAGATCTAATGCTGAAGCCATGTTGTCTTTTATGGCTGAGCCTTGGAAGGACATAGTATTACTTCCGTATTGTGTTGGACATACAGACCAATCCTGATGCACTGTGGAAGGAGACACAGGAATGTATACCAGGAGAGAGAGATCAGTGGGAACCATCTGAGAAGCTGGCCATGAAATCAATGAAGAAGGGCCTTCAGCCTTTCAATCTGTTTGATCTGAAGTATCATTCAGAAACTCTCATGTTAATTCACTCTGGAGAAAAACCTCATGAGTGCAATCTTTGTGGTAAGCTTTCAGCTCAAAATCACCTTAATGAGCACAAAACATTATGTGCTGGGGAGAAACCTGAGGAATGTGGTAGCCATAGGAAGGCTTTCAGTGATACTTCTACGGAGTCACGTGACAATTCACACTAAGGGTAAAACCTCACAAGTATCAGAATGCAGAAAATGTCAGGAACACTCACCCCTTAGAACACACGTGAGAAATCACTGCAGTGAAACACTCGTGCACGGGGTGTGAAAACCCCACAGTGTGAGCATTCACATTGCTGAGCAAAAGGTGAGGTATTCTGAATGCAATGGAAAAGCCTTAATGTTTTCTCAGTGTTTGAGAGATGTGAGGATTTATTCTGGGGAGGAAGACCTATTAGTACATCAGTACTGGAAAGTCTTCCATTTTTCCCATTTTTAGAAAACTGAGAACTCCCTGCAAAGAAACCTATGAATATAAAGATTGAGGGAATGCCTTTCATAACAGCTTTTACATTAGGAAGAACAGGACATTCCCCTGGATGCAAAACCTGTCAGTGTATTAATTTTGGAAGAACTTCCTGTGATTCCAGTCTTTGTTGATTTGTGAGAACTCACACTGGAGGGAGACCCTAGGAATGTAATCAGTGCAGCGAGGCCTCAGCCTCGCTTCAGTGAGTAGCCACAAAATAATTTCACTGGGAATGGAAAATGTAAACCTTATGAGTGTGGCATTACCTTTAACAGTGTCTCATCCTTAGGCTGGTTCGTTAGCTCATGAGTTTGCAGTTGTTTTGTTTTAGTATAATAAACATTTACGTCTGTAGCTATACCCTTAAATAAACCTGAAGTTATGTTCCATAGTTTGGTATCTAATATGTTTATTATCATTTACTCTTTTGAAATATTAGTATATTACAAATGTTTTTGTGAATATCTGAAACTTAGTTTATCATAATGGAACATTATATGAACTTATATACTTTTAATTTAACTGCATTTTTGTCAACTAAGTGGACTTTGTGATGTTGATTTATTTTTATCTTTATATCCTAGTATGGCAGTTACTTTTAGCTTCTTCCCCAGTGCCCAATCTCCCCTACTGATTCACTTAAAGAAAAAAAAAGTCTTATTCAAGTTGTCAAACAATATTGAAATACTCAATATGTAAAGCTTCCCTGAAGCCCAGAGATTCATGGACCTGCTATGCTGGCCATAGGAAATAGGTAGAGGGGACCCTCATCTGGCTTGTTCACCTTACCTGTATTCTATTCATCCTAACTAATTTTTCCCTGGAAAGTGGCCTCAGGACCTGGAATTGGAAGAGCTATGTTTTGATTATGATGACGAAAAATTAATTTAAAAATTACAATGATATGGGCTCCCCAGAAGCTTCTTTGGCTGTATCAACTCTGAATTGTTTATTCCTAGGCTTCATATGTGATTAAAAGTAACCTCTGAGTGATCGGAGCCCGAGTGATTGGGGGTTATTTTTGAAGAGGTGCTGTGCTAATGTCCAGCTGAATTCAACATCTGACTGGTAAACCTATTGGCCAGATTTTATAAATATGCCCTGTT
>VMDR010003522.1:0-71107 GCA_007922815.1 Macrotus californicus
CCTGACCTTTCACTTTGCAGGATGACACCCAACCAACTGAGCCACACCAGTCGTGGCAGTCACTATTTCTTTTATTTCGGAACCCATAACCCAGGCATGTGCCCTGACTGGGAATCGAACTCCTGACCTTTCACTTTGCAGGATGACACCCAACCAACTGAGCCACACCAGTCGTGGCAGTCACTATTTCTTTTATTTCTGTTTCGTGGTGAAAGAACATTTAAGATCTACTCTCTTTGCAACTTTCATTTTTTTTTTAGTTTTATTTATTTATTTTTAGAGAGAGGAGAAGAGAGGGAGAGAAATATCAATGTGTGGTTACCTCTCATGTGGCCCCCACTGGGACTGGGGACATGGCCTGCAACCCAGGCATGTGCCCTGACTGGGAATCCAACCGGCAACCCTGTGGTTCACAGCCCATGCTCAATCCACTGAGCTACACACCAGCCAGGACTCTTTGCAACTTTCAAATACATGATACAGTGTTATTGGTTATAGTCACCGCTGCAGTGGGGGTCACTGGACATGGTCAGGTACTAGGGTCTGGTCATTTGTGCCCAGCTCAAGGCTCCTTTCATAGGCGATTTGGCTCCCGAGCTCCCTGTGAGACGGGCTGAGACTTTGTCAGATCTGCACTGTGGTCTGATTCTCTGTCCAGGCTGGCTTCCTCCCGTTACCTTAAACAGCTGTTCCCACCCCACAGATAAACCACTTGCACTCCTAACTTGGCCTCAGCTTCTGCGTCCTTGGAGTGCTCGAGCTGGCACAGTCCTGTTGCCACAAAACCTGACTTACTCGGGGTCACGAACTGACTGCCAAATTCACTAGCCACGCTGTGACTCGGTTTCCTCACCTGTCATAAGAAGAGAACAGAAACGCCCATCTCAGGGGATGTTTGTAAGTATTGAATAAGAATCCATGCACAGGGCTGAGCAAAATGCCTGGCCCATAGTAAGCACTCGATAAATGTTAACTGAGATTGCCAGACGTCGTTGTAAATCTCAATAAGTAAATGCTAGCTCTATATGGATGATATACACTAAAATACCAAGTCATCAGATATAAATCTCGCGTAAATCTTAAAAGACTGAAGAGTGAGGAAGGTGGGCAGATGAGTTGCAATTGTGGACAAGTATAGAGTAGAAAAATAATGAAAGCTTGCAAATGAAATGGCTGATATATTCTGAGCAATCATTTGTAACCAGGAAAAAAAAAAACCCTCACCAGAATTCTATATAATCCTTCACCATTTTTGAAACACTTTCATGCATATTTGTCCCTGAGCGCTCTCCCAGAAATTCCCCACAGGTATCACCATCCCCATTTTATAGGTAAAGGAACCGAGGAGGCATGGAGAACCTAAACGCCTCACCCCACAGCACACAAGCAGGTACCGGAGGCAGGACTGGAACCATGTCGGTCCACTCTCTCCCTGGGCAGAGAATGCTGGGCACCATGAACAAGCAACCCCCCCCAAAAAAAAAAGAAGCGAGGGGCTTCCTTGCGGCACAGTCAAGGTTGGTAGTACCCAGACCAGGACAAAAACTGTTCTAGGGGCCACCACTCAAGACACTGGAGAAGGTCATCTGGATGGCCGGGAAAAGAAGAGGGTCAAGTGAGCATCGCAGTCTCTGAGGTTGGAGAGGAGAGACAGATTCAGGAGATTTCCACCTGTCAGATCTTGGGGATAGAGCAGATCTCTGCTATGACAGGAAGCCCTTCAGTTTTCCCCCCAGGTCAAAACATTTGATTTCAAGTGCTTCTCAAGGTATCAGTGAGAAATAACTATGACCTTTTGTAACAGAAACTAGAGACCAGTGGTTTAAACCCTGGTGGAAGATGGAAATTTATGTTTTCCTATGTAAAAAAACCTCCATGACTGATAAGGTGGCTCCAGGTCTTCAAGCACCAAGACTCCTATTCTTCACTCCATCTCCTAATCTTGGCTTTTGTCTTCGAGGCCACCTTATAGTCCAAAACAGCTGCTGGAGCACTAGCCATTAGATCTTTGTTCCAGACAGGAAGCTGAAGGAAAGGTGGAATGAGCAAAAGAGTATATGCTAAATGTCTGAAGATTTCTGCTGACATCTCATTGGCTAGAACTTTGTCAAAAGGACCCTCTTAGCTGCAAAGGAGGTTGGGAAATGTAGTCTTTTATTGATGGACACCACAACTCTAAATAAAATTAGCATTCATCACTAAGGAAGAAGGAAATCATGGAAATTGAGTGGGTAACCACCAGTCTCAACCATACCCGTAGATCTAGAATTTATAAAGAGATCTCTCTCCAAAGGTCTTCTGTTATAACCCCATACTAATCATAGCTCAATTTTGGCTCCAATTATATTTTTAAGGGAAATTAAGGTTCCCAGGTTGGATTGCAATAGGAAGTAGAGTTATGTACTACACTCACATCTTCTAAAAGCTCAGATTCTGGGTTATTCACAACTCTGGTTTGACAAAAAAAGGAATTAACTAAAAAGATACTGGATAGCTCAGAGACTGTCCACGAGGTTTGGAGACCAGAATCAATGCCCAAAAGCTCATCACTAGTGAAGAAGCCACTGTGGTTACTGTCACTTACACTGGACCCTGCATGCTGGAGATGCCACCACCAATTCTGGGCAAGAAATTCTGCTGCTTAACCTGTCATCCTGCACCTTGGTCTTGCTGCAACCACTGCTGCTACCAGAAAAGACTCTCTCATGGTTCTTTCTTCTTGTGTCACTGGCTCCAGATTCAAAGTCCAGGACAGTCACTTCTGATTGGTGGAGCCAGGTCACATGGCCATATTCTAGCTGCAAGAGAAGCAGAGAAAGCAAGTGTCTGGCATTTCCAGCTTCATTGCGGAAATGAAGGCTCTGTCTTCCACTAGGACTCATAAGTTGGGGAACTCTTCCAGATAGGAATCAGGTCCAGATGTTGGACAGCCCACAAAATAATGCCTATTATAGGACTTTGTCGATGTTGTTTCATGTGAACCATACAAACAATTCATTTACATAGAACATGAGAGTTCAGAGAAGTGAAGTGACTTGTACAAGGTCATACAACTAGTAAGGGCCAAGCTGTCCACCTCAGAGGAGCAATAAGAAAGAATTCTGGAAATTTATTTTTGAGATCAGACTCTGGTGGTGCCTCTGCACCCCGACCCCTTTCCTTTCCTTGACTGATTGCAGCATTGTCACGGTTCCCTAGCTCTTATCTGTCTCCCAGGTCTTTGGTAAAGCCACCCTCCAGGACTTATGCCAGTCGCCTCCAGGCCCTCTTGCCTTGGCATCATTCACAACAGCTGAATATGAACGGCTGCAGTAGGCTGCTCCATTGATCACTGGGACCTACTTGGATCCAAACCTCACCCCTGACCTGATAAACAGATGGAGGCTGAACTTCGGGCACAGGGGAAGAGAGAGGCCAGAGAGGCCCTTGAGCCAGGCTTCTGCAGATCCCACAGGAGAAGCCCTGGGCCCAATGTGGGGGCTGCTGGGACTCTGCAGAGAATGAAGAAGTGGCCATCAGAAAGGTTTCTGTGTTTCACTCTCTGAACATGAAGAATGGCCCTCTGCTTTGGGAGAGTGCTTGCTGCTTTCAAATTTCTTTTATATTAATCCCAAATTCATTCTCTTTTCTCCACCTCCACTAAACCAACCACTGCTGTCACTGGCCTGGCCCACGCAGCCACCTCCTGAGTGGCCCCCCTGTTTCACAACGGCCAGCAACTTCCCTTCACCTTAGAGAGACCAGCCGAAGTCCTCACCCTGGCCACCAGGCCCCAGAGCTCCTCTCAGAGGCCCGCCACACCCTCAGCTCCCACCCTCGCCTTCCTCACCTCCTCCCTGTTCCTCAGAAACACCAGCCTGGCTCCTCCCCAGGACGCAGACACCAGCTGCCCCCCAACCCCGCCACCTGCCTCAGCCTCCCATCTGGCTGGCTTCTCTCCACTCTGGTCTCTGCCCAAATGTTGACTCCCCAGAAAGTCAGTCTTGTTCTGCACACCAAAGCAGCCCCTACTGAAGTCAGTCCACACCCCCCGACCCTGCTTTCTTTCCTCTTTAGCACTTCGTCCTTCCTAAGCCATTTTGTGTGGTGGCTGACTTGCCTGTTTGTTAACTGCCTCCCATAACTAGAATTTAGATTCCGTGAGAATGGGCTTTGCTTTCTTTGACCTCACAGTATTCCCACCAACAGCATCTGGCTCATAGTCGGTGTTCGGTACATACCTGTCGAAGCTACTTGACTAAGCTGTCTCGCCACAGTCCTGTGGGATAAAACAGCACAAACACCCTCCCAGGACAACAGGGCTGTGGTCACTCCCACCACCTGAACTGCAGGAACACCCAGACTCAGAGGCCTGCCGCAAGCTGATACGGGAGCAAGTCCCCCGAGTCTTGCTGTCCTCCATTGCTCCTGCCCACAGGTGAACACCGGAGAAGGCGCAAGAACAACATGTATGGGATGTTTTTCTTTCTTCCTTTGAGAGGCTAAGGAAGGGTTAATACTGAGGGAGGCTGGGCCCGGGGTTTGTGGGCAGCTGGGATCTGCTGGGTGGTGTTCTGCTGGGATGAGATCCTAGGGAACCTACAGGTGGCACCTAGAAGGTGACTGACAGGAGACAAGGCCTCTCCAGTGCCAAGAGTCTGTCCCTTCACTCCCACTCACCTGGGCCTTCTAAGGAAAGTTGGCAGGATAGAGATTATTCCTTGGAGAATCCGGAGAGGGAAACAGGCCCAGGTGGTTGAAGTCAGATGTTTTTAGCAGCCCTGGGTTTGGTGAGGTCAGCAGTCTCGCCCTCTGTGGTCCTTCCGAGCCCCTCTGGTGCCCCTTCCTTTCCTCTCTCCTGTTCTCAGTGGGGCAGGATGATAGCTGGAGCATTGCAGGGCATAACTTGCCACCCTATTACCAAAGAGGGGGAGAAAGCAGGACCCCTGGGACTCTCTCAGGAAACTCTCAAGAGTTTCAGCAAAATAAAAGATACGATTCATTCTCAAGGGATAAGCCCCAAAGAGACAGGAGCATTAAAAAAAAGTGAAACACAGTGATGGGTGACAGATGCATGATGCAACTACTGATTTGAACACGGCTCCTTTCTCTTCCTTGCATTTTTCACCCCTCTCCTTCCAAAAATGGCTGCTGCCGGCTGGGTAGTGACTCAGGGAGACAGCTAGCAGCGGAGAGTGACGTGGCGGCAGGTGATGCTAAAACTGAGCAACACCAAGACCAAGGAGGGAGATGGCATCCTCCCTCATCCCCAGTCTCTCTCCCCCCCCCCAGCCTTGTTTGTAACAAGGGGACAGAATCCCCCACCTGTCAGAGGAGTTGAGTCTGACACCCATTTGTGACAAGTAGGAAGAGCTGTGATGTACTGAGTCCCCAAGGGCAGGCACCCTGCTGAGAGCTTTACAAACATCCCCTCCTTTGGTCACTGGCCCAAAATCCGTGAAGGCAAGGACTAGATCTGCCTTGCCCCCACATACTGCTCGTCCCAAGTATTCCCCACACAACGGCAGGGACAGCCTATGCTCATGGGACACTTATTTTGTACACTCACAGTGTAACCTATCTACCATTTTCTGTCCATTTCTAATCTTTATGACAAATTTAAGGGGTAATTGCTACCATTACCACCATTACCACTGTCAAGAAATGACAGTGCGGGAGTCTGAACCCAGACGCCCTGGTTCTAGAGTCCATGCCCTTGACCCCTATGCTAACTCAGGGGGTCGGGGGATGCTCACAAGTCTGGTGTCAGGCTGTTTTATGGGTAAATAAATGGAAGCTAGGAGAGCAATTGAATGGTAGGCTCAAAGGCACAGAGCCGTTAGGTGGCAGACCCAGGATTTGGATCCAGTGTGGCCAAGCTAAATGCCTCTGAAAGGGTACACTTCACTCCCCCACCCTAGCCCAAGCTCTGAAACCAGCCTTTTCCTTTAGCCGCCCCCGCCCCCCGGGGTCCACAAATGTCTTGAGCCTGGGACTGGACTAAGTCAGGCAGCTGGAGCAGTCACAATGACACCCCGAAGCTCAGAGACAGTCCCCAGGCCAGGGGTCTGTAGGAGTCCAGTTCCAAGTATGGGACTGGCTGCTGGCTGGTGCCAGGCCCTCTTCCACCTGTAGCCCCTGGCAAGAGTGCTTCAGAGGGCCTGGGGTTGTCCTCAGCCCCAACCTCCTGGGGCAGGCTAGTGACTGTCTTCCTGGAAGTGGAAACCCGCAGCTTCAGACGTGGGGTTTGGTCAAGAGGTTTTTCATCTTCATCTCCTGGGAAGAGCCGAGCCTCCATCACTCACACACTCATTTTCCATCACTCACGTCCTTGCCCATCGGCTGGCATCTGGCTCATCGTGGATGTCCCATGATAAGTCAAGGACGTGACAGACGCCATTAACATAACATCCCTATTCATCCTTCCACAGCAGGCTGGCATGGAGAGGAGGCAGAGAGAGAGAAGGAGTCAAAAGAGAGCAACTTTTGACACCAGACTCATGTGAGGTTGAGTCTGGCCTCTGCTGCTTTACTAGCTCGGTAGCCTAGGGAGTCACCTAAGCTCTCTGAGAACCTGTTTCGATAGAAATTCTTATCTGGGATCAAAGCCACTGCTTTGCACAACTCCAGGGGGCTCCATTCACGTTGTCATCTATGTGAGTGGTGCCACGTGAAACCCAACTCCAAAGACTACGGGGTGAAGGATGCCTCAAGACTACATACCCGGAGTCTGCACCTGGCAAGTGAGAGAGGCTGCGCCGTCTTCCAGGTGTGGAACCAAGGTGCTAACCGGCTTCCTGTGAGGACCAGAGATTGTGCCATGCAAAGGGGCTGGGGCCTCAGAGCTGCACAGTAGCCATGGCGTTTTTATGGGGTCAGGAGGCAGCCCCTGAAGTGAACAGTTCACAGCACCCAGATCCCTCCTGCACGGAGAGGCGCCTGGACCTAGTTCTGGCTCCTGTGTGGACCAGGTGGCAGTGAGTGAAGACCCAATTCACAGTAGCCTTGTTAGCAAGCTCTCAGTTTCCACATCCTATAGGGGCTCCTCTTCTCAATTTGGCCTGTGGAAACCACAAAGAGTATTAGACTTCATGGCAGTGAACTTGGGGTAGTCAGGAGGTTTTGCCCTCTGGGGTTTGTAGCTAGCTGACTGGCGGAGAAATCCTGAATGGAAGGAAATCCTTCCCTGCCCTGGTTCTCCCGTCTCTGCCTACAGCCATTGGCCCTGCCTCAACCTTCCCTAATAGGGTGTCTTCAAGGCAAGAAACATTTTTAAAAACTGCTGTATGCTTGGCACAGTGGACCCCTATTCCTGGCCCCTTTATCGTTCATTTATTCGCTGGGCCAATATTTACTGAGGATATTTATTGAGTCGCTCTTCTGAACTAGGCGCTGTATCCTGTACTGAGGACAAGCCCCAGCTTTCTTCACACCCTGACCCCTTCTTTTCTCACCACTGTCACCACACACTCCACCCAGGGCACTTGCCCTCCCTTGTTCTGCCTTTCACACAGGGATCCCATGTGTGGGCTTTCTTTGACCCCGCCAACCTGCAAAGGAGTTGAGGGAGGGTGGACGACTAGTATCTGCCCTCAGCCTATCCTCCCACCCGCTCCAGGGACATGGCTCAGCCAGGCTCTGGCCAGAATCCCAAGCCACCCTGCCTCCTGGAACCACCCTGAACTTTGTTGTTTCTGCTCAGACCCGGGGGGTCCCCGCTCCTGGGCGTCCTGCCCCCAGCGCCCTGGCCCCTGGTGCTTGCTGCCGGCCGCGGGAGCTACCAGCTTTTTGGAATTCCTAATCGCTCCTGGCCCCGGTGATTGGCTGCTCAGCTCTGACCCCACTTGGGCTGCCGCCTGGTTGGATAAAAGGGGAATCTCCTTGGGGCTCCAGAGCATTAGACACCGGAGGGGGCACCTGGGACCAACTTCGCAAAGCGGGGAGCCCGGCGGGGGGGAGGGGGGAGCAAAAACCGGCGGCCTCGGCCCCTCCAAAGAGCCGGGAGATGACGGGAAAAGCGGGAGAAGCGCTGAGCAAGCCCAAATCCGAGACAGTGGCCAAGAGTGCCTCGGGGAGCGCCCCGGCCAGGTGCACCGGGTTCGGCATTCAGGAGATCCTGGGCTTGAACAAGGAGCCCCCCAGCTCCCACCCGCGCGCTGCCCTCGACGGCCTGGCCTCCGGGCACTTGCTGGCCGCGCGCTCCGTGCTCAGCCCTGCGGGAGTGGGCAGCATGGGGCTGCTGGGGCCCGGGGGGCTCCCCGGCTTCTACGCGCAGCCCACCTTCCTGGAAGTGCTGTCCGACCCGCAGAGCGTCCATTTGCAGCCGCTGGGCAGAGCATCGGGGCCGCTGGACACTAGCCAGACGGCCAGCTCGGGTAGGTGAGGGCAAGGCTGCGTGGCTACCTGACTCGCGGCGAGAGCCGGGACCCCACGCCGTCGGCTCTCGCTTGCACCGCAAGGCCTTCCCCGGGCGCAAAACTTCGTGCCAGGCTGAAGGGTCGCACCGCGGCCTGGGGCCCGCGCCCGGGCGAGGGTCGGGAGGGTGCTCTGGGCGCTGCCGGGTTTCCTCCCCAGCGTTTCGGGCCGCCGCGCTGTTCCCTCTTCCTGGCGTGGGTCCCGGCTCATGTGGCGCCAGTTGAGGCTCCACTGGAAACAGGGCTTGGAGTGTCAGAGCCCGTGAGGCGGGCTGGGGGCCCCCAGTTTCTCTACTCCACTGCCGCCCCAGCTTCCCCGACGACCCGCTGTCCTGGAGCTCGATTCCATTCCGTGGCGGCCGGGAAGCGGGTGCCAGTTTCGGCTCCAGCCCAGGTGCCCAAAGTCTTTTCCTTTCTCCTTTTCTCTGGGCCAAACTCCCCGCTTTGCTCAGTTAGGGTTTATTTTTCGCCCCACGAGCTTGCACAACCCGGCCAACGTGGCGGCTGAGTCGACCTCGATCTGATCCCACCTAAGCGCCACGGTGAATAGGATCCCGGCGCCCTGCGGTTCTCGGGCGCCTGGATGACCCCGCCGCGCCCTCCCCGGACCAGTTTCCCGGCCTGGCGTCCCCGCCCGCCCGGCGATTCCCCTGATTTTCCATTACCGTTTTATTTGTTTTTATTTTGAGGGGCAACGAAAAGTGTCGCGTCGCGGTGTCGCCAGTCTCGAGCCGGGGCGCGTTGCGCCGGCACTGAAAAGGGGCTGTGCCGAGGGAGACCCCAGCTCTTCCTGGCACCCAGCTCCCTGCGCCCCAACTCCGCTCCCTGGGGCCAATTTTTGGGCCCGGCGCGATGGGGCTGCAAGCGCAGGGCAGGGCGTGGAGCCCGGAGCGCCCCTGGGGGTCTCCGCCACACCCCTTTAGGCTGCCTCGTCCCCGCTATCCCCGCTCCGGCAGCGCTGGGGCCTTTGCCTCTCTTACAACGAAATATGCTCAAAACCTCCGGATAGGGCGCCGGACTGGGTAGGGCCAGCCTGGGCTGAGAGATGGGGACAGACTCGAGGAAGGCTTCCCAAGGAGACAGAGCAGGTCCCCGCTGCTCCTGGAGGCGGCCGGGGCTGGGGCACTGGCCGGTTTGGGACGCCTGACGTCCCCGAGCACTGCCCAGCGCGCCCCCCCCCCCCATTCTGCCGCATGTGCCTCCGCCCGCTTTTCAGATTCTGAAGATGTTTCCTCCAGCGACCGAAAAATGTCCAAATCAGCTTTAAACCAGGCCAAGAAACGGAAGAAGCGGCGACACAGGTAAGGCCCCTATGGCTCTTCTGTTACTTCTGCTCGCCACTCCTGCCATCCCGTTTGGGGGTCGGGTCTCTCGGACCCTATTTTCGTCGCCTCCAGATGTGAGGTCCAAGGCTGCGCCCGGGCAAGGAGAGTGGGTATTATTTGGGAACATTTCCCTGGGCCTTGGCGCCCGGCTGAGCCTGGCCAGGATGACGAGAGGCCTCCGGGGAAGTGGCACCGAAAGGAAAGGCCCCGGCCAGAAACCAGAGCCAGAGAGGGGCCGGCGGACCCCAGATGCTGTCCCGGCACCCCCACAGCCCGAGAGCCTCGCACACCCAGCAGCGGGCAGTCCGGTCCCCATCTCCCACCCAAGCCGGTTCCTCTCCCGCGGTCCCTGTGCTGGCAACCCGCTGCCTTTCTGCTCCCACCGTTCCCAAAATCTCGAGTGTGATTTCTGCATCCACGGAGATTTTCCCACTAGGCTTCTTCTCTTTTGTGGCCCTGAAAAGGTAGCTTTTCTTCTGAGAGCCTCCGTTTCCTTGTCTGTAAAATGGGGAGAGACAGGGGACTGTGTGGACTGGATGACCCCACCAGCCCTAGTTGGAGCGGAGTGGGCTGCACTGGGGTGCAGACCGAATAGAGAGTTTTTTTTTAAAAAGTGTCCTTAAATAGGCATCACTTGCACAAAGTTCAAATTCAATCCGTGCGGAAAGGTGTACCCTGAAAAGAAATCCCCTCACCCCAGATGCGCGAGCGGTAAGCATCAGCCCCGGTGTGCTGCCAGTTCCTCGTGTAAATTTACCAGAAGCGTCTGAAGGAAATAAAGGGGCGAGAACCAAAGATCTACCTGACTTTCTGCGAGTGCCGCTACCAGGCGCTGTCCCTGCGCTCCCCCTGGGTCTGTTACCCCGAACCTCTCTCTGCCCGGGCCCAGGTGGGATGCCCGCAGGGTTCCGCGGACTCTCGGGACATTTCCCGTCCCCCGCCCGGGGCTCTCCCCTTCCTGCCTGCTCCT
Source organism: Macrotus californicus (assembly GCA_007922815.1). Lineage (NCBI taxonomy): Eukaryota > Metazoa > Chordata > Mammalia > Chiroptera > Phyllostomidae > Macrotus > Macrotus californicus. Next base: position 10,689 of record VMDR010003522.1, read on the forward strand.
CCTCATCCTCTTCACCCCAATTTGTTCTCAGCCTCTTTGCACCCTTTCTGTCGGGGCTTTTCTGTGTTTCCCTCTTCCTTAGCTCTTGGAAACCCCACTCTGACCCCCACCTTTTCAAAGGGCTCTTCCCCACCTCTCAGACCCCAACAGGTTCCCGCTTGAAGGAGGGTGAACTTTGATTTGGTTTCTTGGCTTGTTCCTTCCAGGTAGCTGTTTGTTTTTGTTTAGTTTGTTTGATTTTAAACGGAAAATTTTTTAGCCCCGATCCTGGGTCATTTTTTACATTCATTTTCCCAACGAATGTCCATTGAAACCTCTTATGAATCCATCTCATGCTGGTCCTGGGGTGGCTAATCCTGCCAGCTTCTGACTCTAGGGACAGGGACCAGACCACAGTGGGAGGGCAGGTCCAAGTCGGCCTGAACTGTGCTAATTTGGGGAGTGGGGGAGCAGTTCCCAGCACAAGAAGAGCCCTGGCAAAAGCATGTCCCACACCCTGCGTGCCCCAACAGATCTTCTGCACCAGGACAGCTCCCTGTGTGGCACTTGGAGCTGGCTGACCCACAGCCCAAAGTCCATGCTTAAGGTTCCCGACCCTCTGTCCTCACCTGCCACCTTCTCCACCAGGGAAACCTTTGGGAGTTTTGCAGGAAACCTCTGGGTTCCCAACGAGAGAGGACAATAGCTTGCCACCTACCCTACCCCGGGTTTCTGGCTATTTCTGGTGCATGAAGGGAGCAGATTTGTGGCAAGAGAATGGCTACTGATTGCTAGGGCAGTTTCTAATTAGTTTTTTAAAATATGTTTTCCTGAGCTTCTCTCATTTGGGGATTTCAGAGAAGAGCCCCTGGAATCTAGGGGTGAGAGATGGGCATCGTTTTATTTCCCAGAAACACACGAGGAGAGGCAGAGATTGGAGAGGGAAGAGAGGATGGGCCAGCAGTTGTGGGAGTCTCCCATTTTCCTCTTCGTCTTCCCAGGAAAGCTCAGGCAGGATACGGTGGGAAGCGGGACCGTCTGGGTCTCTGCAGAAAGCCAGGAGCAGGGTTTCTGGGTCCCCTTGTGGGAGCGCAGGGAGGTTCCCTGGGGAGCGTGTCAGCATCATTGACACTTGGATTGGGTCTGAGACAGGAATGAGGGGAAGCTGGGGGGATTTGAGGCTTTGTTTGGTGTTTGGAGTGTGGGCTCTCCTAAACAGAGACTGGCACCTGAACGATGTTAAATGACCTGTCCTCAGCTCCTCTTTTTGGCTCTGGCTGCAACACCTAAGTGCCTCAGTTTCCCTAGTTTTGAAAAGAACTTGCAGGTTTTGGTTGCTTGATTTGATGATCTGTGAAGGGCCCCTTCGGTAAGGGGCAGGAGAAGAATAGAAAACAGCAGATCTTCAAAATTCTGAAGAAATAACTTTCTGTTTCCATAAGCATTTCATCCTGGGCCCCCAGGAGAGGAGGAGAAACAGTTTAGAATCAAACCAGTCACTTTCTATAAAGAGCAGAATCCTTCTTCCTCACAATCCCCTGCATTATCCCTCAACACCAGCACAAGGAACATAGGAGCTTCACTCTGTACATTCTCCTGCGTTGGCTGAGGGTGAGGGTAGCAGTGAGGTACCCCAAACCCCTGTGCTGGTCCCAGGGTCCAAATCCCAGAGGCTTAGCAAGGAAGGTACCAGATTTATAAGTGAGTTTGTAGAATCTGGACTCTATTGCCTGTTGGCTTGTTGATGGGGGTGCAAGATAAAGGTCACCTAGAACTTGGTGAAATTTAAGATCTGAAAAGAGAAGAATTTGTGTTTGTGAGTGGGTGTGTAGTGTGTTTATTCCAGAAAGGAGGTCTATGAGCCCCTAGTATTGGAGATGGGAGTTTGTGTATTGGAGGATATTCATCCCCACGATTTCCTAGGGTAAGAGGCTGTAGCTTTTACCAGCTTCTGAAAGCAGTTTGACCCATGATAGGTCCACGTGAAGTGCTCTGTGGGGCTGGGGGCTGTGGAGGTACATTCTCTCATGGCAATCTGAGTGGAACTCCCCTAAATGCCCCCCACGGGTGGGCCACTGAGCATGTGTGTGCGTGCATATGTGTGTGTGTGTGTGTGTGTGTGTGTTTATGGGATGTGGTTGGAATGTGGCCCTTGCCTTCGGAGCACAGGAAGGGATGGGGCGCTCTCCCCCTCATGCTCCCACCCCTACAGCTCTGAGGGCAGCTTTAAGGAGCTGGGGGATCTGGGCAGGTGAGGAGGGTAGAGTGTTGGGGTGGGGTGAAAGGGGGGGAAGTCAGCTCTCAATTGCACCAACACCGGGGTTGCAGCTGCATTTGATCCTCTGGTGAGTCTTAAAACTTGGAGTGCCATGTGAAAGGTCAACTCTGTCCTGGAGAGGAGCGCTGGGAGCAGGTCCCAGGGGAGCTGAGGCATTTGGCTCTCTAGTGTGCCCTCACCCTGTGTGAGAGAGGAAGAAGAGGGGCTCTCTGTGGTTTTCTAAAATTTCTATATTAACACCTTTCCCCCAAAAGCACTTTCAGAAAGATCCCTATAATGAAATGCCTCCCGGGGCTGAAATAATCTGCCCCCCACCACCAGAAGGGTAGTGTGGGCCCTCAGCCTTGAATGAGGAAAAGTCCAGAGGGTTAAGCTATGAGTGTGTGTGTGAACATATGTGCATGCATGTGTGCACATGAGAGAGTGTGTGTATGTGAGCGTGTAAGGGAGTTTGTGTCTGACTGTGCTGAGCCCCTGGGTTTGGAGTCTCTCCAAGAGGTGTAGGGAAGGGCCGCACGGTCCTCTCTGGGACAGGCTCGTCCCGTTTCCAGGGCCCTGAGTGTTCGGCTTTGCTTCCCTCAGGACAATCTTTACCTCCTACCAGCTGGAGGAGCTGGAGAAGGCATTCAACGAGGCCCACTACCCCGACGTCTATGCCCGCGAGATGCTGGCCATGAAAACGGAGCTGCCGGAAGACAGGATACAGGTAACAGGGCCCCAAGTGCCTCTCTCTCCCATGGGCCCCATTCTTGGGGACATGGACAGCCCAGGCTCCAACTCCCTTGCCGTGAGCACCTGCTTGCCTGTGGTTATGTTCTCAGGAAGAAAAGTTCGGTATTTGCTGAATGCCTACCTTGCAAGGTGGGCATCTCTGTGAACAAGAGGCCTAGCAGATGTGGCCTGGCCTGCTGTTTCAGACTACAGGCTTCCTGAGGGGTAGTTTGCACAGACTCTGCAGGGCTGTGGTGGGAGAGGTTCTGGTAGGTCCTGGGTTCTGAGCGAGGTCTCTGTTGTGGCAGATGTCCCCTCGGCACAGCTGTCTGCTCTAGGGCCAGAGGTGGCCCCAGACCTCTCTGGTACCTGGGAAGAGTGACTTCTACTCTGACCCCAGCCCATTGCCCTTCCCTCTGCTCCCTTCCCCACAGGAAGTGGTTGCCTCCCTTTCCTGCTCCCCCCCATCCCCGCCTCACCCAGGCTCCTTCCTCCTCCCACAACCCAGCAGCTGGCCCCGCCCCAGCTCCTGCCCCTTTACTTCTCAGGGTCTGGCCCAGAATGTGGCGACAACAGGTGCTTGCAGGTGCTGCTCATTAAGTCCTCTCCCGGAGAGTTTTGTCATTACCAGTGCACACTGATGTGGACCGAGACATCCTTGACCTCGCAGGGCCTCCTTTCATTAGCAACAGGACCTTCCCAAGTCCAGAACCCGCCACCCCCACGCCCGGCTGGGCAGGAGTGGGGCTCCCTAATCCTTTCTCTGGGAGAAGACGAAGTCTGATGATTTCTAGACGGGGCCTCCATGAGGAGGGAGAGTGAGTGGCGTGGGAGGAACATGACGGAAAGATCCAGATTTACCTTAGCTGGGTCTCAACCTTCCCTGAAAGCTGTTCCCATCACCTGAGTGGTCCAGAGTAGTTCACTGCTGAGGCTGGCAAATGGCAGGCTGACTTCCTGACGCCCCTCTGCTCCAAGCTCCTCCCCGTTATGGTCCTTTTTTGTCTCCAGGTGTTTGGTGTGTTGGGGTAGGGGGCGGGGCTAAAGAAGGAGCCACATAAGATGTGGTGGGTGGCTCTGTGCTCTCTCACTGGAGAACCAGAGAACGGAAATGAGGCATGAGCTGCTTTTCCAGAGGAACCTTTCTCTCCCTTGGAAATCTATTTGGAATTTCATTCAATGGCTTTAGACACTGACACTAACAATAAGCTCAATTATTCATAATCGGATTATCTGTTTGTATGTCATACGTGATGGCCCGGATTTCTCACTCCCCCTCCCCAGTGGGGTTCCCATGGGGTAAGGCTGGGTGTTAACTCTGAATTGTGTGTGTGTGTGTGTGTGTTGCATGTGTAAGCCAAGGCCCATTCTGGCTGATGTGTGGGGGGGACCTCTGCCTGGCCCCCATGAGCACAGAGTGTGTGGATGGGGTGGGTGCTTACACACTCCCTGCTGTAGGCCCCACATTGGCACTCCTGACCAGAAGGAAGGAGCAGCTTGTCCCTTGCAGGGGGTTGTCCTAAAACCTGTCTGGCTCTGGCGGTGGTGGGAATGTTTATAACTATTGCTGTAAATGCCTCAGCAAGTGGGTGCTGGGTTCCTTCACGTTCCCTGGGGGGTGTCCGTGGGCTGGCGTCTGAAGCCACGGGGGCCAGCAGCAAGGGGCTGGGCTGAGGAGTAAGGTGCCTGCCCCAGGGCTGAGTTGGGCTATGGAATGTGTGTGTGTGGGAGCACTGAGGCAAGACTCTCTCCAGGTCTTTGAGCACCACATGGTTCTTTGGCTAAATGCTGTCCCCAGAAGGTGTTTGTGAACTGTCAAAGAGTCCTGTCCCTAAATGTTTCACCAAGTGGCCTGGAAAAGGTCTTAGCCTGTATTGACCACAATCGCAGCTATAATTTACGGAGCAGTTTCCTTGCGCCGGCTGTTCTAAATATGCAGTGTGTGCAGGTGAGGCAGGGCGGTCTGGTGGTTATGGGGCACCCATTCTGGAACCAGACTGCCTGGGTGTGAGTCCTGGCTTCGCCACTTACCAGCTGAGTGACTCTGGACACGTCCCTTACTCCTCATCTGTAAGATGGGGGCGGCAGTGGCTCCTGCAGACACGATGAGCCGTGTATGTGCTGTGTTCCACGCTGCGTCTGCCACATGCCCGTGCTCACTCGGTTTCAGCTCTGATCTCATTAAATCCTGGTGGCAACTGGTGGAGTAGAGACCGTTAGCCTCCTTTTGTTACTGAGGAAACTGAGGCGTCACAATTTGCCAAAGCCACACAGCTAATAAGTCGGGGACAAAGGGACCTAGGTCGGCATCTTTAGATAGAGACATCTATCTCTACCTAATATGTACTTTTAGATAGAGGTATCTAAACCCACGTGTTCACCACCTCCTGCTTGGGTCTGAAGCCTGTGCTTTGACCTGAAGCTGAGGGAAAAGAGCTAGTTTGAGATCAGGTGGGGGGCGGCGGGGGCGGGGGGACTGTGTCAAATCTTCTTCTCTTTAAACAAATTTTTTAAATTTATTTTTAGAGAGGGGAAGGAAGAGAGGGAGAGAAACATCAATGTGTGGTTGTCTCTTGCATGCCCCCTACTGGGGACCTGGCCCACAACCCAGGCATAGACCCTAGACTGAGAATCAAACTGGCCACCCTTGGGTTTGCAGGCCCGCACTCAATCCACTGAGCCACAGCAGCCAGGGCAACACTTCTTTATAAAAATCACCAATATTATTGAGCACCAGGTACTATTTAAAAAAGTGAAAAACCAAAAAACTCACTCATAAAACAATCATTTCTTCAATGGGGTGAAATATGAGTCTTCTCACCACCCTCCAGCAGCCCCTCCAGTGGTAGACAGTTTACATGTGTTGTCAAGGAGTCAGAGCACCCCGTGAGCTAGGTGCTACTACTATTCCCCTTTCGCTGATGGGTGCAGAGGCCAGAACGCAGACCTGAGTCCCTTCAGACTCCAGAGCACTTGCTTCACTACACGGCCACCCCGCCAATCATTTCCTCTCAGAGTGTTGAGGTGGGAACAGGCATCTGCAGGTGGAAAGCTACCACTCCGGAGCCATCTGCCCCCAACCCCGCCACAGCCCCACCCAGCATTCAGCCAGAGGCCTCTGTGTGTGTGTCAGGGGGCATGGGGTGGGGGTGGGGAGGGTAGTTATTAGAAGCTCCACATCTGAAGTCAGACATTCTCAAGGCAGGATGGAAAGGTTATTGGATTGGCTGTCAAGGACCCGAATCTTCATCCTGGCTCTGACACCCAACAGGCTTAGCAGAAACCAGATCACTTCTCATCTCTCAGTTTTCTCATCTGTAAAAAAAAGTAAACCCCTGGCCCTGGCTGGTGTGGCTCAGTGGATTAAGTGCTGGCCTGTAAACCAAAGGGTCACCGGTTCGATTCCCAGTCAGGGCACATGCCTGGATTGCGGGCCAAGTCCCCAGTGGGGGGCGTGCAAGAGACAACCACACGCTGATGTTTCTCCCCCTCTCTTTCTCCTCCCTTCCCCTCTCTCTAAAAATAAATAAATACCTACATAAATAAATAAAATCTTTTTTTAAAAAAGTAAACCCCTGGATGTGTCTGAGGTTTGCTGCCTAATGTCTAATGAGAGCCCAGTGTGGACATGAAAAATCCAACACACCCACTTCTATGCTTTGTTTCCCTGCCAGCAAGCCAAGCTCTGAGCCTCTAATTACTCATTGGTAAAATAATAATAATAATAATTTCCCAAATGCCAATTTAACAAAAGCATTATTATTACTGACATTATTAAGTACTTACCATTGACCCAGGTATTAAGTGCTTTCCATGCCTTGTTTCACTAAATCCTCACAACAGCTACGTGAGTTGGATGCTCTTCTTACCCCCATTTTCTGGATGTGGACAATGAGGGGCCGAGAGCTGAACTAAGTAGTCGGCTGCATTCAAACCCAGCACTCGACTACTATCCAGTGAGAGCACCCGAGGGAAGCATGAATGCCTCTCTACATAAACCGGGGTGACCAGTGCCGGCAGCAGTGGTGACCTCCGGCCTCTCCTCTCCATAGTGACCTGCTTCCTCTGCCTCAGCACTTGGATGTAAGCAGCTCCAGGCTCTATAGCTCTCTCGATGGGGGAGGAGGGGCCTGGTGTGTTGTTGGGGAAAGAAGAGATTCTGAGCCTCCATACCAGACTCAGACACACAGTCCTCTTTGTGGCCACAGAAAGTGCCGGGATGGGCGTCTGGAAGCCCCTGCTAGGTGTCAGCTCTGGGGAAGAGGAAATAGGTTTCCAACTGACTTTCATTCTTCTGTGAGGTCACCCGTTCCTAGAATTATAAGATCGGGATATATACATATACTCACTTATTTGTTTACTGTATTCTTTTCTGACAAAAATCATACTTATTAAACATGCCCACATGGAGAAATGTGGACATGCAAAGTGAACCGAGCCCACATCTCACCCCCAGGCTTCGCAGCTTGGCGTACATGGCCAGTGGAGTTTGGATGCTCTGACCAGCGCTGTTTGATTCTGCCTTCTTTAAAGTGGTCCCTGCCCAAGGGAAGGGAATGAAGTTTTGGGAAATTATATTCCAGAAATTAGAAGACAGACACCCAGATGGGAAAGGGTTGCAGTGTGTCTCAGCCTGGGGCATTTATTAGAATCACTGAGCCGCTTAAATTTTTTTTTATTTTTCAGTTACAGTTGGCATTTAGTATTATACTAGTTTCAGGTGTACAATGTAGTGGTTAGACATTTTAAAAAAGATTTTATTTATTTTCAGAGCGAGGAAGGGAGGAAGAGAGGGAAAGAAACATCAATGTGTGAAAGGAGATTCATCAACCGGTTAAACTTTCCCACACCCCCAGCTGGGGACCCGGCCCATAACCCAGGCATGTGCCCTGACTGGGAATCGAACCAGCAACCTTTCAGTTCACAGGCCAGCACTCAATCCACTGAGCCACACCAGCCAGGGCTAGGCATTTATGTAACTTACGAAGAGATCCCTCCCATAAGTCCTGCACTCATCTGACACCATATATAGTTATTACAGTATTATTGACTAGATTCCCCAAGCTGCACAAATTGGCAGTTACAAAATAGCCACAGGGCTCTTCAATATCCATGCAAGGCTCCCACACCCAGCAATTCTGATTTAATTGGTTTTGTGTGAAGCCTGGACACCTCTATGTTTTTAAAGCTCTGCAGGTGATTGTGTGCAGCCAGTGTAAAAACGCTGGGTCAGAGACTCAGGAAAGGAATTTCTGTATTTTGAGTGGGTTAATGTAAGTGGAAGAAAGTGGGGTTTTGGGTGACAAAATGAGCTGGGGAACAAGATGACCTGTAGGGTGTGCAGGGAAGGATGCTGCCTGGGGCTGGCTCCCAGAAAGCGTGGGCAGAGCTGCCCCCTAGTGGACATCAGGGGCTGCAGCCAGGCCAGGCTTCTCTGAGCCTCGAGCAGGGACTGAAAAGGGTGTGCTGAAATATGGTGTCAGAAGTGCTGAGTGGATATGGAATGTGAAGTCGTTAAATCACACCAGCAATGAGCCCAAATTAATCAGCTTCCAGCTAGAGGAGAGAGAAGACACTGGGTGAATGTGACGGAAACTGCCACATGGCTGACAAAACCTGGCCTGATGGCAAGGGGCAAGAGTAGAGGGCTGGGTCTGGGGTAGCCAAGTGACCAGAATGTGCAAAAAGCATCCGATTGTGCAAGATGTCTCCATGTGTCCTGGGGGTGGGGGGCGCAATCCTGGAAGGTCTGCTGAAGGTTTCCTGAAAAATCTTTGAGAGAAGGAGCCCTGGGTATGTCGTCCTGTGGGGATCCAGGGATGGGAGCTTTGCCAGACAGGAGCTGTGAGATGACAACAGAAGCCGCGGCCCAGCCACGCCTGCTCGTATACATGAGAAAGAGCTGGCAGAGGTGCCTGGACTGCCTGATGTGCGCCCTCACAGCAGAGGAGCTCCGCAAGGAGCCCTTCCCCAGGTCCAGTCCATCCCTGGAGGCACAAGATCTCAGGACCCTTCGTGCCAGCCGTGGAGGCACCTGCCAGAGCAGCTGTTGACAGCCAGAGGCATCCCACCTGGGCTTCCTCAGAGCCAATGGGGCATCACCTTTGAGGGGAAATGCACCAGGAAATCCAGGCTCTTTCCAAAGTGGGAAGATCTTCTCAACTCATCTTTGCCTGGGACTTCAAACCTGGTGATTCTGGGTGTCACTTTTAGGTCCCTTCTCGGGAGCTTAGAACCCTGAGTGTAAGGCAGGGCTCTGATCCTCGCTGGCACCTTGACGCAGGTCCTCCCATGAAGAGGAGCGGTGTCTTCTAGAAAGTGGGCAGTCAAGGAAGTGAGCGGGAAAGGGACTGCCAAGAATATTTTGGGCCTGTCAGAGCCAAGAGACCGAGGAGGAAAAAGGGCCCAAATGCTGCAAAGGGATCTCAAAGGTGAGAGATGGGAGGGCCGGGCTTTATGCGAATAGTGTCACTGACCATTTGCTGGAAAGCGAAGCATCATCTTGTTGCACATTCGCCTACAGAACTCACACAGCCTCCAGCCAAAGTTTTCTAGTTCTTACTATGTGCCCGGCATGTCCCATGCACTATTTTGTTTAGTTTTTACAAAAAACCTGTGAGGAAGTGATACCACAGGCAGATGAGGAGCTGGAAGTCAGAAAGCTTAAGAAATGCATCCAAGGTCACAAAGGCAGCTGGAGACAGAGCAGGGTCTCCAGCCTTGGTTTTCTAGCTCCCTATTGAGTGATCGCAGGGCGGGGCTCTGCCTGGTGTTCTGTGCCTCGGGGGTTTGGACTACATTAGAAATGTGGGGACAGTTGCAGGGGCATTTGTTTGACCTAGAGGGGAAACTGGAGGCGATCTGTATTACAATCTTGCAGTCTGAAGGGTAGTTCTGTCCTCGCTCCCCACACCCCCAAGTTGTTGTTGTCCTTCCTATTTGTCATCCAGCCTTACTAAAGGGCATGTGGAGCAGGCCAGAGGGGCAGGTAATGCCAATGATGAACCTGTCCCCTGGGCAGAGACTCCCACTGATTTTCTGCACCTCCACTGAGATAGTAAGTAGCAATTATTGAGCACCTTCTGTGTGACAAGTGCTGCTTTTAAGCACTTCCACTTATTTCATTAATCCTCGAAACAGCCTTGAAAAGTAGGTATTCTTACTTTTATATCTAAAGAGGCCGAGACTGAGAGAAGGCAAGCAACTTGTCCAAGATCACACAGCAATTTTTGTCAAAGCTGGGAATTCCAGTTCGGGACTGGCTGACTTCAATGCTTCTTGCAAACTTTTAAGTTCTGTTCACACATGCTGGTTGCTTCCAGGAAGGGAAGAGAAAGGCGACTATGAGAGTGGTTAGGGTTAATCCTAATGCCTTGTCCACTTCCCTCCAAGGCACCACTGCCGCAGCTTCCCTGCCAATTGTCCTGAAAAGAGACTGTTTTGGCTGTACAGGTTTACTCCATAAATTGGAGCAGCATCTGGTCTTAGCAGAGAGCCAGGCATTCCAGGAGCCCATAACCCAGGGTCTGGACGACTCTTGATTTGAGCGGCCAGCTGGCACCAACTCCCTTGGGAGTGTGCAGGCAAAGTCTGATCCACAGACCAGCTATTCATTTCCCCAAATCAGGAGACCCAGGTTCTTTTTAGGACCCCAGCTACGATCTGAATCTCAAGTCTGTAACCCCTTCTTGAGTGTTCCAGTAACAATGCTGTTTCTATTTGAGAGCCTGTCCCCATCTCAAGCACTGATGCTCATGAAATCCTTGACAAGCAGGGACAATATGCCTTCCCAGGCACCCACACTGGGGGAGGGAGTCTGCCTTTGTGTACTCCACAGTCCCTTCTCCAGAATCCCTCAATCCAACCTGTGCTGGAAATGAGTTTGGAATCAAAACTCATTAGTGGCAAAAATGGGACAGGACCTTATTTATTCCTCCGAGCGTGAATATGTATAGGTTTCACTGCAGAAACCAAGCTAATGGATTTGATTATAATGTGCTGCTGCTCCTGCTGCGGGTGTTATGTAACACGTGGTATATGCATCACCTATTCTTTCTGAAATCCAAAACATTCTGCAGTCCGCTCAGCAGGTTCCCGGTAAGGGGTGTGGCCTTGTTTTATAATGCATGTGTTCAAGCAGGAAGGTCATCTCCTGACTAGGAAGCAGATGGCTTACTTAGATTCATAAAGAGAGCCTTCCCAACCTCTGTGGTCGGACCAGGCGCCTGGAATTCTGTCACCCAAGGGTTCATTCTTTCCTCTCTTCTCTGAGAGGTGGATGAAACCAGAAGTCGCTTATACCTGTATGTGGATTAGTCTTTTTAGATTGTTCTTCCATGGGAGAAGGCAGCTTGAGACAAGCGGGTACTCGGAGAGGGCCACCAAGCGCTGATGGGAAGGAGGATGGGGCGGGACAGAGGTCTCAGGCAGGCCCGGGTAGAGCAGAGAGTCGGGCAAAGAGCCCGCAGGCGTTGCTGGGAGAGATCTAAACGCAGCGTCCGGCCAGGCCAGGACTATGGCCGAGTCAGCGCGGCTCATGGCCCACGGCTGTCTGAGCTTTAGTGCACAGAGTGCAGCCAGTTAGTGGCCCTCAAACTATAGACACCCTTTCCTGGGCAGGGGTCACTCAGGGCTGTCTGGGTCAGGCCCAGGGAAGGCCCTGCACATTGGCTTTCCAGCTCCCCCAGTACCCGGTGGAATCAAGTGTGTCCCACCCTGGGGGGACCAGCGTCGTTTTCTAATGGTTCTGGCCAATGTCAGGACGGAGAGGCTGGGGGCGTCTGAGGCCGTGTCTTTTCCGTTTCCAGTGGTTCCGGTTATTTACTAATGGAGAAATGCCAAAACATGGTTACACACATGTGGGCCAACTTAAAGTGCGTGGACGGTGAGGTCTTTCTGAAATCCCGCACCGCGAGTCTGACTGCTGGACTGGTTGGGGGCGTGGGGATATGCGGAGAGGCGGCTGGGGCGCCCCCTACCGGATGCGGCCCGCCGCGCTCAGCCGCAGACTCGGGGCTGCCTTGGGCTGTCGGGGCGCTCACTCCGCCACCTGGCGGCGGAGGCGGGAACGGCGGGGCGCGCCGACTCAGAGCCCCGCGGGCCCCGGCCCGGGCCTCCCAGCGGCAGAGGCAGCAAAGGGTTAAGCTGTCAGCGGCGGGATGTTAAACAGGTGTCAAAGGCGCCCCATATATCTGCAGATTGAAATCAAATTCTTTGCCGTATAAAAAGATAAATTACCCAGGCGCTGCCGCGCGTCCCACTCATCACGCCAGCGCCAGACGGCAAGCAATTTTTTTTTTTAATGTGCTAACGACCTAATCAAGCAATCAAGTCTGAGAAGATTGCAGAGTGACCGGGGCAGCCATCTGCCGGCGAGCCCCGCATTCATTTCCCGCGCCCCTGCGCGGGGCGGAGCCGGGGAGGGAGCTGCTGCAGGGAAGAGGGGAAAAAATCCTAAACAAATTAACACCCAATTTTCCCCGTCTAATTAGTTAAATGAGAAGTGTTTGGGGTCCCCCGGGGAGGGGGAGAGGCGCGCGGCGTGGCTCGTGCTGCCTCCCCAGCATTAATTAGTGCGGGTCAATGCCACGGCTCCCGGGAGAGCAGCCGCTTTAATTTCCCGTGATATTTCAGTGCCTGAGGCCCATCGATTCAAACTGAAATTAACTTATTTTTCAATCAGCCCAGGGCTGCCCCTGGGGGTGACTCTTCTTTTGCCGCCTCCTGAATAGAGCTGGAGCAATTTTTCATCAAAAGCTGAAACCTCCACTTCCGAGGGAGGGGGAGGGGGCCCGGAGGGAAGGGGAGGACAAGGCGAGGCGAGGGAATGGAAATCGCAGAGGAAACTAATAGATTTCTCCAAAGCACCTCTGCCCTCCCCTCTGCTCCCCACTTCTCGGGGCTTCTTGGGTGTCTGGCCGCCCTGGGCGACAGGGCCCGAGGGCCTGTGAAGGGTCAAGAGGGGCTCGCTGAGCCTGGGGTCCTTCCAGCGCCCACGAGTTTCCTGCGGGCCTCCCACCCACCTGAGGGTCAGTGCAACCGCCCCTGATTCTGGCTCTGGCTCCGGTCAGCTGCTGGAAGTCTCAGGAAAGCTGCTTTGGGAGACCCAGAAATCTCCCTTCCCCCAAGCATGGCAGGGACCCTGGAAGCTCCTCCACGCAGGGCTGAAGAGCTCCAGACGCCCCCAGGTCAACCCCCCTCCCCCATTCATACCCAGCATCAGTCAGTTTGGGGGCCAGGGAAACCTTCCAGAGAGTGTCCCCAGCCATACTTTCCTACATCCTCACTCCCATTTGCTTCTCACACCACTGAGAGTTTCACCTTTTCCCCCTGACTCGGGGGTGGCTGCCCAAGTTCCCCAAATACCGTTCACAGTTCTGTCTGTAACTGGAGAGCAGATGGATGGAGGCACTGTGGCCTGGCAGAGCTCAGGGCAGGACAGGGCAGGGCAGAGGAGGGAGCCGACTCGCGCTTCCTGGGAGCCTCCCCACCTCTGCTCTGTTTGGGCAGTTCCCAAACTTCAGAATGCCTGGATGAAATGCCCTTTGCTCCGAGTCCTCATTCACCTGGAAGCCTTCCCTGGGCTGCTCTAGGCTCCGGAGTCCTGGCAGAGACGGAGCTCTGAACACCGCTAGTCCAGGCCCTGGAAAGAATTTGTCCCTTTGTGAGTCAGAGAAGAGATTCTGTTTATTCCCAGAAGGTGTGAGCACTCACCAGATAGCTACCAGGGTCAGGCTTCTCAGTTGCAAACTGAGGACCACCCTGGGAACTGCTCACCTGCAAGACTCTGTCCTAGAGGCATCCCCATCCCACCCAAAAGAGAGAGAGAGAGAGAGAGACCCACTTCACCCATCGTGTTTTCACAGGACTTGGGTCCTCATTCTGGTGGGTACCCCTGAGCCTGGAGGAACCCCCTGGGTACCATGCGATAGGTGAGCTCGAGTAAGGACACCCACCTGGAGAAACCAGCAGTCACAAGGGTATGAGGCCACTAGCTGCAGAAAGACGTGGGGGTAGAGGCCAGGGCCCAGCGCCTCTGGGAGCATGCCCCTGACCAGTCCGTCTGTCCCACAGGTCTGGTTCCAGAACCGAAGAGCCAAGTGGAGGAAGCGAGAGAAGTGCTGGGGCCGGAGCAGCGTCATGGCCGAGTACGGGCTGTACGGGGCCATGGTGCGGCACTCCATCCCTCTGCCCGAGTCCATCCTCAAGTCTGCCAAGGATGGCATCATGGACTCCTGTGCCCCGTGGCTGCTGGGTAAGAGCCCACACCCTCCTTGGGGCCCTGCCCCTGCAGCAAGGAGAGTGGGCTCCATTGAGGAGGGGACAGAGCCCTGGAACAAAGGGCCCTGGTCACAGCAGCTGAGCAGAAAGGAAGCCCTCCAAAGCAGGCTTCTTCCTACCCTTGGGTGGCGCTGAGGGCAGGCTGGGCCTGAGGCTTGGTGGCCATCCCTTGTACCCACCTACAAGTGCCTAGGACTTCCGTCCTGGACAGGTCTCTGTGGGTCTTTCTGTCCTCTGAGGAGAGTATGACTGTTGCCCCAGGAGTCTGAACCCTTTCTTCCCTTGTGGGAGGTGGGCTTCTGATGAGTGAGCTGGTCCCTCTTGGGGGTTGGAGAGCCCCTAGGTCCCTTTGGCCACCATTCTGGCTTTGCCCAGAGGACTTCCTCCCACTAAATCTCTCTACCTGCCGTCTTCTTCCACCTGCCGTCTCGGCCTATGTCTGAGAGCAGCACCAGCCTATCTGGGGTTCTAAGATCTGAATCCCAGGTGGGAGGGATGGGGGAGCAAGTCCTGTGCTCAGGAAGGGAGAGAACAGGCTGCCAGGGGGCCAGGTACCCCAGGGCTTGGCTTGGAGAAGCCCTCTGCAGGCCTGGCTCCTCCGTGGCTGGTCAGCAGCCCTCTCGCTGCCCTGGCCCCAGCCCTGGGACTCGCGTGACTGCGGTGCGTGAAGTAAGGCTTTCTGCTCGTCCTTAATTCTGGCCTCTCTCTATCTTTGCTGTTTTCAGTTCAAGATGGCTTTCCCAGGCGCTTTTCTAAACCCGAATACCAACAATTCTTTTTAGGAATGCACAAAAAGTCGCTGGAGGCAGCAGCGGAGTCGGGGACGAAGCCCGAGCTGGAGCGCCAGGCCCTGCGCAAGCTGGACAGGACGGAGCAGGAGGGGCGGGGGCCCGAGCCCCCGGCCGCGGCTGTGTCCCAGGAGGAACTGAGGGAGAACAGCATTGCGGCGCTCCGCGCCAGAGCTCAGGAGCACAACACCAAAGTGCTGGGGACTGTGTCTGGGCCCAACAGCCTGGCCCGGAGTGCTGAGGAGCTGGAGGAGGAGGCCGTGGACCAGGACAGGCCAGTGGAGAAGCTGAGTCCGCCGCAGCTCGAGGATGAAGCCTAGGTCAAGGGTGCGCTGCCACTGCAGCCCCAGGACTTGGCTCTTCTCAGGGGCCTGTGGTGCTGGGAGGTGCTCTCCAAGGCAGGGCCCAGTCTGGCCTTGGCCACCACCCCCTGCCCCGTAGGCCCTCCATGACCCCTGGGTGACTTCAGACACAACTCAGCTCTGGCCAAGGCTTTGGGCCCTGCTGAGATTCCCCCCCGCCTAGTCTTGACCTCTTCAGCATCCTCTTCTTCCCAGCAGTTCTGCCTCAGAAGCCTTTTTGCTGCCCAAACCACCCCCTCAAGCCGCTTTCACTCAATCCCCTGTGACTCTCACTGTCCAGACCACACCCCACTGGGTGCTCTTGCTGTGGAGCCCTCTTCCCAGTTCTAACCTCCTGTGGGTTCTGCTCCTCCCCCCTCCCCACCCCCAGGCTCAGAGCCCATTGCCTGCCAGGACCTGTTAGGGATTAAAGACTTGCACTCCAGGTGCAATGTCCTGAGCACCCCAGTCTTCAGCCCAGTTCTGCTCCCCTCAGCCTCTTCCTTCCTGTGGGCCTGGGCGCAGGTCTCCACCATGTGAATGGACTGCTCTGCAGGCCCGGGTACAGCCTCTGCTCTACCCCATCAATGGGGCCTGGAGTCCAGATTACACTTGGGAAGGCTCAACCTGGGCCCCTCGGTCTCATGCCCTCCACAGTCACCCTCAGGAGCCTGCCCTCTCCATACCCAGCCTGCCCCAGCGTTCCTTTCAGCACAGCTGCCAGCATCGCATGTGATGATGTACAATTCCTGTCGTGAGTCCAGGGCCTGTGCCCTGCAGCCACGGGCACCACTCCCAAACACTGCAGCTCTCTGAGCTGTTGAGGTGGCCAGATGCTCTACCCGGGCCCTTACGGCTGTGTTCTAAAGCATCCTGACTCTCCTGAGATGCTGCCTGGGACCCTGGCCCGCTGTGCAAGGCACCTTTCCCCTAAAGCTTATCACAGGTTACCGGCTTGCATGTGCCCTGCCTTGGAGCAACCCAATCTAGCTGTTAAGTGAAACCCTGGGGAGCCACAGACCTTGACTCAGCTTCAACCAGGCTGTCCTTAGGGAGCCCAGCCTGGAGTGGGCCTGGGGCTGTGCACAGTCATGAAGGTTGGTCACAGGAAGCGTGTAAGAAAAGGCTTGAAGGAGAGCAAAGCAGAAGCCAGTGTTAGACCCGAATGAAGCAATAGGCCCACACCTTCACACCAGGTGTGTGCCATGGTGCATCTCCACTGGAATAAGACAGAGACAACGACCGTGCTGGGGTAGCACCTCTGCCTCTGTGTCCCTCACCCCCTGCCAGGCACATGGCCCCCTCACCCCCATAGCATTTCTGTGCCCTCCCACCCACTTCTGCAGGGAATACCTTGAGAGAGAAAGGCTTGAGACGGTGAATTGGGGATTTAATTCCCGATTAGAAGTTGATTTCTTCATTGCATTCATGGAACTGTCCCCTGGCTCTTCCTGTCTTTGTCCCCTGTTGGTTTGACGTGTTAGGCTGTAGCCCCTGGTGTGTAAATAATGTACATAGAGCGAGAAGAAAGAATCTGGATATTGAGGTGTTTGAAATACGGGACTGTAATAACTTCTAGGTATTCTAAACCTGTGATTTCTGTGCCATTTTCTGTAAAGATACAAGTAAGAATAAAACTGGTATAAAAACAGCAGGGGAGGGATCCAGGCGTCTTCCCTGGGTAAGGAGGGTTTGTGTATGTGTGTGTAGGTAGCAGAAAAAGCAAATCCATGAAGTTGTTTTTAGGTCAGAATTGCTAGGTTCCTCTTTTTAAACTACTCCAACTGTAGAGGCACCGTGGCCTGCCTTTCTCCACTGAGCTGACATTTGTCATCTTTGAATGGCATTTATCACTGTGATATGGGACCGTCCTCCATTGCAGGCACATCTGAAATATCCCGGCCCTTGAGCCCCTAAGTTATTACCTGTGATTTCCCTCCTGCTCCCCGTACAAGAGATTTCACTGACCTTCCCCTCTGGTACTTACTTGCAAACAGCCCTCTTTCCCTCACACCTCAGGTGAACCCCACAGCCCACCTTGGCCCCCAAGAGTCCTGACCTCCATCCTTTTGTGTACACATGTGCACTTGAAGAACTTATGTCCCAACATTAATTACACAACAACAAAGGGAAAAGGTCACACTATCTGGAGCTGAACGTCCGACAGACCTCTGCTAGGTCCCTGCAGAGAAGGGAGTACCTAGGAGAAACAGCCGAGGAAGACCACCAGCGGTTGCCTGCAGACAGCTGGGCCCACGTGCTGCGTGGTGTGCTCAGTGGAATTACGGAGAGCAGGGAGCAGAATGGAGAGGGTGCATTTGAGAGCTGGCTCAAGAAAGCTCGTAAGGTTGTTACAAACTGGCTCAGAGGTGGAACTCACTGCCACCCCCTGGGCTAGGAATGCCCTGGCCTCACTCTGCTCACCCCCAGCAGTCACCCTTCAGGGCCTATCCCCCAGGAAGAGCTTACACCCCGTTGTCCCATGGCCCACGGGACAGTTCTCCATTCAGGCGTTTTCTGCACTGTGTTGAGTCTTTGCTTACAAGCCTGTCTCCCCAACAAGGCTGGTGTCTTCAAGGGCGGGGATTGTATCTTATTCATCTCTTGTCCCCAGGACCCACCGGAGGGCCTGGCACTGAATCCATTGGTGACTGAGTGAATCTTCTCCCTCTAACTCATCCATTCGTCCACTAATTTAAAAACATTTATGGAGCATCGGCGTACCAGCCAGTGGACAAGGTGCTGGGGATTGGGTGATGGGTAAAGCTGCCCTGTTTGGAGGGAAAGGCGGATAGGATTCGAGTAGTCACACAAATAAAATACACAATTGTGACTGTTCTAAGGTGTTGGCAGTGTGAGCCACGGGACCATGAAAATGAAACCGGGGCCCGGCCAGGTACCGGGGTCGGTCAGAGCGTTGTCCAGCTGCGCCAAGGTCATGGGTTCGGTCTCCTGGTCAGAGCACATGCGGGAATCAGCCAGTGTGGAGGGGTGGGGCGGGGCCACTGAGACAACTGTGATAGCATAAACAGTAAAATATAGTTTAAACTAAAAAAAAGAACCAGTCAATGAATGTGATAATGGGATAAAGCAACAAACTGATATTTCTCTCTCTCCATTCCTCTCTCTCTCCTAAAAAAAACAAACCAACCATGAAACTTGGGTCAAGGTGTTTAACCTTTGAGGCCTCTCTCTCCTGCGTTCTAAGTCAGAATAACATCTGCTCAACCACTCTGGCCGTGTTGCAAGGTCCCACGTGAGCACAAGGGAAGGATGGCCACACCAAAGCAGCCTCGGGCCTGGGGAATGTCCTTGGCAGCTGCCCCACCCTCAGATCTGGGGGACAGTTGGGACACTCAGAGGCTTGGGAGCTGCCAGAAATCCTCCTGGACAATCACCCCAGGGAATTAAGCCTGGGAAAAGGCATGCAGCTCTCTGCAGAGGGACATCATGCAAAGGGGCCTACAAGGTAACTGAGGAGGGCAGAGGCTGGGACCCTGGAAAGGGAGGGCACTGGACAGGAAAGGAGGGGCCTGGACAGCAGGGGGCGATCTTGCTCCGTGCTGACTGTACTCCGGTGGGGGCTTCTCAGGATCCCAGTGCCTGCAAGGAAAACGTTACTCCCGGCTCCACAGGCCCAATAGGCTGTGTACCAAGAGCAAGAGAGTATAAAAGGGCAAGGAGCCCTGATTTATGAGGGCTGCTTGGAGCTGCCCAGCAGGCCTGGCAAGGACAGATGAGATGGAGTCAGGCAAGAGGTGGCAACAACCAGGGCGGGGGAGATCCCAAGGCCCGGTGCCATGGCCTGCAAGGAAATGGGGCAGTGACCCGAGGGGTCTCAGGGACCTGGTCCATCTGGTCTCTTGTCTCCTGCATCCCCAGTTCACTGGGGGCCTGGAGTCTTCCTCCTGTACCCAGCAGAGCTGCAGTGCCCTTTCCTCTCAGACTCCCCCAGGGAGTGGAGGTGTGACACCCCACCTG
This sequence comes from Macrotus californicus, assembly GCA_007922815.1. Taxonomy (NCBI): domain Eukaryota; kingdom Metazoa; phylum Chordata; class Mammalia; order Chiroptera; family Phyllostomidae; genus Macrotus; species Macrotus californicus. Next base: position 30,047 of record VMDR010003522.1, read on the forward strand.
GTTCATCCATTGTAGCAAAGTTTCCCGCTATTTGTGAGAAGTTACTCACAGGGGAGAAGGACAGAGGGGTTAACTGGAACTCTCTGTGCTGCCTTTACCATTGTTCTATAAACCCAAAATTACTATAAAAATAAAGTTTATTTTAAAAAATAAACTAGTTTAGCCCTGACCCGGTACCTCAGTTGGCTGGGCATCGTCCTGCAAAGCGAAAGGTCACCAGGTCGATTCCCAGTCAGGGCACACGCCTGGGTTGCCAGTGTGGTCCCTGGTGTGGGGGGGCTGGGAGGGAGAGAAACGTGCGTGTATGAGAGGCAACCGATCCGTGTTTCCCTCTCACATCGATGTTTCCCTTCCTCTCGTTCTCCTTCACTTCCCCTCTCTAAAAATAAATAAGCCAAATCTTTACAAATAAAATAACGAACTAGTTCTTTTTTGGAGGGAAAACAACACACGGCTTCTTTGGGCTAGAACCTTTGGCTGCTCCTTTCCCTGTCTCGTACCCCGGGGTTCTGCTGAGTGTCCCGGTTCAAACTCCCCAGGACCACCCAGCACCCAGACCCACCTCTGGGGAGCTGAGACTGGCTCAGGAGCCACTGGCTACAACTGGTTTTGTCTCCTGGTATTTCCTTGTTGCCTCTTACTTCTTTATTTTTTTTTAAGATTTTATTTATTTATTTTTAGAGAGGGAAGAGGAGGTAGAGAAACACTGATGTGAAAGAGAAACATCAATCGGTTGCCTCTTGTAGGCACCGCAACCAGGTACCAAACCCGCAACCCAGGCCTGTGCCCTGACTGGGAATTGAACTGGTGACCTTTTGCTTTGTGGGAAGACGCCCAACCAACCCAGCCACATGGGTCAGGGCCTCTTTCTTCCTTAGGACTCTCGTCCTGTCCTCCTGCCTGGCTGCTCCTGAACTCAGCCCAGCAGGCGCCTGCTCCATTAACTGCTCGCTCAGACCAATCCCTCCCGAGGCTAACTCCTCTCAGTGGCTGTCAGCCGCACCCTGTTCCCACCGGGCTCCTCACCTTTCAGCCAAGAGCCCCATCTGATTTACCTGCGTGGCTCTGCTGCCGGTGTGGACTTCAGGGAGTCTGTCACAGAGAGGGGCCAGGGTCCGGGAGTGATGAGGTGGCCCTCTGACTGTGGGTTTTCCAATTTCTCCTCGTTTAATTCTTCCTGGTTGGTTGTACTTGCTGACTCACGCCACATTGTCTGCTTGTGTTTTGTTAAGTTCTAACAGCTTTTCTTTTTTACTGTGAGAATACTTGGCTTGCTTAAGTCTTTTTTCCAGCCCTCACCTTGGGCCTGGTCTTCTCTCCCTGCATGGGCATTTAAAATGCAAGTGCCTAGCCTGCAGTCACCTGCTGACCCCACACCGCATCGCTGTTCTGCCGTCTCACTTCAGTTGTGCATGGAATTTGCTGTTTATCCACTTTGTTCATCTCTAGGGGATGTCAACGGGAATTTTTCTCACCGGCCTAGTCCAAGGCTCTTGGCAGCCCGTAAGGGTCTGTAAAATCGGAATAACGCGATTACCTCTCCAGCCCTCCCACCGCCCCACCCTGTTCCCTGGTGGGAGTACTTCCCCAATGTGACATCAGGCTACCAACTTGGAGCTGTTTCACCTGGCGCTTGTCAACCCCCTCCTGTCACCTCCTCTCCATTTCTGTCCCCTTTATTCAGGAATGTCAAGCAAGCAGTGCCGGAGTGTTAGTAACTGGTTGGGCAAAGATCTTCCAGCCTTTTGTCCCGGCTGGCTGGCTGCAGCTGCAGCTGGAAGAGTGCAAGGTCTCCTGAGGGCACACAGGCCACACAGCTAGTGTGACAGGCAGGAGGCAGGTGGCCGTGGGGAAGACTTATTCTTTCAGCGGTTACTTTTTTTTTAACTGTTACTTTTGAATTGTTAATTGTGATCTTTGAACTTTAAACAACTACTACATTGCCTTATTCTCTTTATATATAAATGGTCTGCTTTTCTAAACCATTTGAAAGCAAGCTGAGCGCATGAGGTCCCACGACTCCCTCACACTTCTGTGTATATTTCCTTAAAACGAGGACACTCGCCCAGAACCTCTGTACAGCCAATAAAATCAAGGCATTGACATTGAAACAACTTTTGTCTACCCCACAGAATGCCCGTCCTTCCAACGATGTTCTTTGTAAGTGGTGGGTCCAATCCAGGACTGCCCACTGAATCTAGTCGCTCAGTCTCCCAGTTTCTTTTCCTTCAGTCTGGAACAGCCCAGTCAGCCTTTCCTCGACTCCCAGGATCTGGTCATTTCTGAAGATTCCAAGCTTTATAGGTCTTTATAGGTCTGTAGTTTGTCTGTCTAACGTTTCCTAGTCACGAGGAAATGGCAGACAGACTCAGCACATCTGCTCCACAGCTCTGCCTGTCCTCTCTCCCTCCTCAGTGGGGCGGGTAGCAAAACAGCAATGGTGAGCAACCTGCTCACAAATCAGCTCTGAACCTCGGGCCTGCACGTCCCCCTGTGCGTGGGCCCAGGACGGCTGCACCCCTGGCCTTTGAAACAGCGCCAGTGTGAAGATGCGACCACAATGGTGAGCAGTGAGGCGGCACCTTGGTGCGCAAGCTGCAGATTAAGGTGACATGGGAAGCTGAGGCAGGGCAGACTGTTCCCTGATCGTGTTAGCTATTCACTGCGTGCCAGCACTGTGCGCACGAAGCACCCTGGCCTCTCAGTTTACACATCACAGGGCCAGGGGCCGGGGGGACAGAGATGCCAGGCTCACCTGAAGGGGAGAGTATGGTAGACATTTATGGAGAGTACCTTGGGACTGAGGGCCTTCGCTAGCCTCCTTTCCCCTCTCTAAAAAGAAACAAAATCCTCAAAACTAAAAAAATAAAAAGTGAGCTAATTTTAAAAATATTAAGTCATTAACAGTACAAGTACAGATATCTGGCAAGAACCATGTAGGTGACACTCTGACAACTGAATTTTGGGGAACACTGTTCTAAAATAAGGACTTGGGGGTCAATGACTGTCCGTCTCATGCTTTTGGGATTCTGAGGTTTTATCTCTTCAACTGGTTGTTTCTGGTCCTTAATACACATTATTTTTTTGAAAAATCTCAACCTTATATTTTTTTTTAGGGGGAAGGGGTTTATTTTCAGATGGGTCAGGCCAAAACAATAACAAGCCCCAAAGGTGCCCTGGAGGGACGAGCGGCAGAGAGGAAAGGGTGATGTGGAACGAGCAGGAACCGGGAATGGGGGTTCCAACGTGATGCAGGTGCTCCTCCCTTCCCTCCCGGCTCTCAGACACAGGTCTGGAAATTCAGTTAAAAAAACCATCTTAGAATGGAGAAGAAAGAGAAAGGGGAAAAGCAGCAAATTTTTTAAATGTTTCTCTTTTATTAAAAAAGGTTATGACATCTAAATAGCTGATTCAAGTTAAAAATCTGTTGTTGCAAAATTTAACCGAATAAAAAGACTTGTGGGTCTCTTGACCCCAAGTCCAGTATTCTCTCACGCTGGCCCTTCATTCATTGTAGGTCCCACACTGGCAGGTTTCTCTAGAAAGCAGCCCTGAAGCGACATGTAAGCAAAGAATCGGCACTTCAACTGTGCAGAGCTCCGGCGGAGGGAGCGGCAGGTCTGGCAGGACGGCGCCCCTGGAGGCTGCACCCAGCTGGGCCCACGCTGCCCGAGCACCCGGCAGAGAACCTGTGAGGTGGATCTGGGGCCTTGGGTTTCTCCTGGGGACTGCCAACCTGCCCCAAGCTTGGGTCTCCTTTCAGTGGTCGGCTACGCCCTTGGCTTCACTCCACTTTGATTCTGGTCAGTTCCCATCTTCCTTCTCCACAGAGCTTCAAAACCAAGCAGTGAAACTACAAGAGAACACCACCGTGCAGAGATCAGGCTGCCCTGGTCACGACAACTGGAGGCCATCAACCCCCTGCCCTCTCTGTCACCCCCACTCCCCATTTTGAGGGGCCTCTGGCCCAGCCAGGCCCAGCTCTTGGGTTCTTCCTCCCCCTTAGCTGTCCTGTGAGCACGGGTACCTTCTCGAGGCTGCGCCGATGTCCCACGCTGATAAACGTCATGCCTAGCTGCTGGCCAATGCGGTAGAGCTCACTCTCCACCTCCTCGGTCAGGGCGCTGGTGGCTTCATCAAGCACTGAGGGCAGAACCCGGTGGGAGGGGATGGAGAACTGCCCCTGCCTGCATCTGCTTCTCCTTCAACCCACACTGGCTTCCGGCTGGGACCTGGGGGACAGGCTGCAAGCTCTCTGGCCTATGGGGACCCTGCCTTAGAGAGACGATGGGCCAAAGGAGGAGAGGCCAAGCTCCATCTCGGAAGCATTTGGCCAGCAGCAGGACAAAAGCCCTCAGCTTCCTAGGTCAGCACCAGACACTGCCTAGTGCCACTCAGTCCAGGGAATCCTGGTTCCCCCAAGGATGTCAGTCCTGGGCAAAGTCCACACGTGCCATCCGTCTGCCAGGCACAGCTGGGGGATGGCTGTTCATGGACCACAGAGCATAACATCACAAGCCCTATTAAGGCAGCTCCCGCGGCTGAGACGGCAGAAAGCTTTGTAGTGACACACGCAGAGCCACTCTGAGGATGCCACGCATGTGGGCAGAGCCCTGCTATCTTCTCCTGCAGGGACAGAGAGGCCCGGCCAGGCACAGGTGTGCTCTCCTACACTACCAACACCGCTGCAGGTGGGCGTGAACACACACTGCTACACCTGTGGGCACTTACGGTGCCTGGCAAGCGCACTGACAGGGCAGACCTCACCTGCATACTTTGGCTGCAGGTAGAAGAGCCGAGCGAAAGACAGCCTCTGCATCTCCCCGGGGGACAGAACATCATACCTGAGAAGGGGAACAAGAGAGGACCACTGGAGGACAGGGGATATATTTAGTTTGGCTTTTGCCTAGAATGGGTCTGGGCATGGAAAGGTTCTTGCTGCAGAGAGGCTGGCCCAGGAGAGACGAACATCACTTCCCCTTCCAACCAGCCCTGCTGCCCACACAAGGTGAGGCTAGAACCTGCTCCCCAGGGCGTGTAACCTGGACTCAGGGTTAGGAGCCACTCTACCCCCTCACTGGACCTCTGGAACCCACTCTCTTCGGGGAAATGGCTCTGAAGCACCCCAGCCCCGTCCTTACCAGTTCCAATCGACCTGGTGGTCCAAGCCCTCTGTCCTTGCCACCAGGTCGGACTGTAACACAGCCAGAGGAAACGACGTCCGTCAAAGTGCCCATCCCCACCGACCCCAGTCCCCGCCCACTGTACACAGGCCTGGGACAGAGCTATAACCCCAGAGGTGCAGCGAGGTGGGGGCAGCGGGGGCAGCGCGCCTGGCAGAGACAAACAGCCTGTCAGCTACGTTGTCTACACTTATTGGAGCGCGTGACAAGAAGGCGTATGTCATCTCTGCAGTAACGGTTTTATTACTGTTTCAAAGTCCACAGAGCATGTCCCCTCTGTGCCCACACCCTGCAACAGTGTCCCCCGCCACTCTGCACTCCTGTTCCCCTCGTTCCAGCCCAGGTTGCAGTGACAGTGGTCGGCACTACCAAGCGGCAGGCAGGGCCCCCGCCCTCCCTTACCAGGCCCGCCAGCTCCAAGAACCTCACGATCCGCTCGTCATCAGTAGAACCTGCAAAACAGAGAGACCTTCTTCAAGAAGCCAGCCCCTTACCCGGTAACCGAACAGATGGGCTACGCCAGGGCACAGGGGTGGGGGGGACGGGCGGGGCCTCCGACCCTGGGCTGAGGCTCTGAAGTGACAGGTCACAGCCCTAACGGGGGAGGGCCAGGTGAAGGGGGGAGTCACTTCCCTCCTCCAGTGGGTGCTCTCCTCAAGGAGAGAAGACTCAAGGAGAGGAGATCAGGGCACAGGCCCCAAAAGAGTAAACTGTCAGAGGAAGGGGTCCCCAACCTGAACCCCGCTGCCTGGATGGAGGCTCTCCCAAAGGCACAGGTGAGACCACAGTCAGGAAGGGCAAGGACCACTGAGGTGGGAAGACAGGCAGTGAGGAGACCCTGCTCACCTGAGTCCGGGTAGATCTCCTTCAGGGGATATATCACCTGGTAAAAGGAAAAGCCACCGACTTAGGACTGGGGCCCACAGAGGATGGGGTGCATATCGCCCACCCTTCCCCAGTAACAGCCCAGGAACCACCAGAGGACAGGCTCCTACCCACGTGCGGAGAGTGCGGAGCCCCCTGGCCGAGGCTCCAGTAGGAGGCTGGGCCGGCAGACAGTGGGGCAGGGTCACTACAACCCTGAACCTGAAGGGAGCCTGAACCTCCTGAGGGCAGGGTCCCCAGAATCCGACCTTGGTGTTCAACAAACACTGTAACCTTTCGCTTACAGCCTCCACAGGATAACTGGCCCCGGAGTTGCTCTGAGTACATGGCCCCGGTTCACGGATGTGGACAGAACACAGGGTGAGCAAAAGTAGGGGTACAGTTGTGAGAATGCCAAACCCAGCTCATTCCTGTATTAGTATTTACTAACTATTGTACTATTTATTTGTATTACAACTGTAAACCTACTTCTGCCAACCCTGGCAATCTTAGAGGCAGGGAGTTTCTGGGCCCAGGCCGTTTTATACCCTCCTTCTGTCCCCTAGTTCCCTGGGGCTACACCTGTCACACTGCCAGAGATCCCATTTGGGGGGTGGGAGTGGGTCCTGGGCTGACCTGCTCTCGAAGGGTCCCGTCGGTGAAGAAGGGCTTTTGTGGCAGGAAGAGCACCCCGTGGGGTCCGAAGTCCATCAGCATCTGCACCGAGCCTACGGAGCCGTGAAACCTCTATTTTGGGGCCTCCCAGAGAAAGTATCTGCTTCTCACCCCTGGCCCCAACAAAGAAAGCTGGATTCAACACACACCCCGCCCCCCACCCACCTGGCACAGGGACAGGGAGGCTGGTCCTCACCCCGTGTGCTCGCCCAGAGGCCGCCCAGGACCCGGAGCAGAGAGGTCTTGCCGGTGCCCGTGTTCCCGGTGATGAGCAGGCTCTGCCCCTCGGAGATCTTTAGGCTCAGGTCCTTGATTAAGGGTTTGTCGGAGGAGGGGGCAGAGACGGAGACCCGCTCAAGAAGAAAAGCCGTGTCTGCTGGCTCTGCTGCTAGCCACCCTGGGGCCCTGGGGTTAGAGCAGGGAGCAGGGCAGGGATGGGGCAGATACAGGATCAGTACTGCCGGGGGAAGCTCTTCTCCTGGGGACATCACCTCTGGGTTGGGGCTGTCCTGGGCTGAACTGTGCCCTCAAATTCGTATGTGAAGTTCTAGCCCCTACCACCTCGGAATGTAGCTGCACCTGGGACAGGGTCTTTAAAGGGGCAGCTGCAATGAAGTGAGGCCCTTATCCAGTACGATGGGCGCTCCCTCATGAAGAGGGAGATGCCGGTGCACAGGCAGAGAACAGGCCGTTGAGGACTCAGCAAGCGGACAGCCATCTGCAAGCCAGGGAAGCAGGTACCAGGGCAAACCCACCCTGAGTCACCGTGACTTTCAGCCTCCAGGACTGTGAGGAATTAGTGTCTGTGGTTTAAGGTGCCCAGTCAGTGGTAACTGGTTATAGTGGCCTGAGTGAACTAACACAGAGGTGGAGTGGGGGCGCCTGCTTTGTGCCAGGCTGGGCAGAGACCACACATGGCCGATGCTAGTCAGCCTTAACACTCATGAATCACAGATATCAGCAGCACGTGGCAAATGAGGAAACTGAGTCAGGCAGCTAAGCAACTTGCTCAGGGTCACAGGGCTGAACTTGTCTAATCTGAAGGTCAGTGAGTTTCCAGGGCATCAGAGCGCGACAAGACTGAGGGTAAGAACAGGGTGGTAATCCGAAGGGGTTTCGGGGTTTCTGGCTGTCCATGGATGCCCACCTCCCCCCGAGAATGGCAGCCCTGGCTTCCCAGAGTCCCAGCACCAGCACACCAGCCTCTGGGCTCACAGCTGCACGAAGCCTGAATTTTGAACAGGGAACAGTTAAGGCTTCAGTGTCTAAGCAGAGAGCTGAGTGGAGGTCCTGGAATTCAGAAAATTCCCATTTTTAGAAGCTTACCCTGTAAGCACTTTCTATAAGTCAGGGCATCCAGTCCTCACAACCCTATGGAGAAGGCTGAACACTAATGTCCTCTCTTCGAGATGAAGAAAAGTGAGGACATGAAAGAAATTAATGCACAGAAAGGCCAGAAACACCACAGCCTGCAGAGATCCAGGAGAAAAAACATCCCCGGGCCTGAGTGATGTGAAGCATGGGGACAAAGCCCAGAGAAGCACCGAGAACAGGAGCTCCGGGCAGGGCTCAGAGGGAGGGGGAGGGGGAGGAGGGCTACTCCAGGTTCTTGTTTCATGGCAGGCCCCCCTCCAGCAGGCAGGTAGGCGAGGAAGGGGGGGGGGAGCGCGGGGGTGGGGAGGGGGAACAACAACACACACACACTTTGCTTCCATCAGCTGGAGGGGGGTGGGATTAACACAACCAATGCCAGAGCAGCAACACCACTGAGGAGTGTCTGCAACATGCCTGGCCCAGGCAGACTTCCTTCCCCTGCTCCACACAACACTCTGCTGCCCAGCTGGGACAGCGCAGGGCTCCTGGCTGAAGCCCACCCAGGTAGTTCCAGAGCCTGCACCCTCAACCGACCCCAACACGGCCAGCCTAGCGCTCACCTGGGGGAGTCCCACTCACTCTCATCCAGGGTCTCACCATCCTCTGACTTCAGGGACATATCCAGCAGGGTCTCCTGAAGCTCCCCGATCCTGGACAAGAAGTGAGAACCTGAGGCAGGGGTCTGGGGACCCAGACAAAGGTGAGAATCCTTCTTCTCTTATGCTCGCTGGGCTATGGGGACTTTTTCTGTTCCTTTTCTCATTCAGCCATGTCTCCCAGTGCATGCGCTTTGTTTTGGCAAGAACTAGAGGGGTGGATGCAGCCTCACCTGTGTGTGTAACCAGCCACATCTGAGAGCGTGGTGGAGAGGTCGATGAGGCGGGTGAAGCAGCTGATGAGGTAAATGCACACGAAGGCGTTCTGGATGGAACGGGGACAGTGAGCACAGGCCCTGGCTCCCAGGCCCTGGGCACTGGGCCAAAGGGTGGGGCGTGGCACGAGGGGTCATGGCGGGGACGGGGTTCTCACCTTGCTGACCAGGGTGCTGAGCTCTGTGGGGCTCAGGTCTCCATAAACACCACTGAAAATGGGGATTGCGATCACAACGTAACTCAGGATGCTGCCCAGATAGTCAAAGGTGTTGACGCCCACTGTAGAACACATACGTGTGAGACCCGGGACATTTCTGTGCTCTGAGGGGAGTGGGAAGCCAAGCAGGGCTGTCCATTCCCTGGACCCTCATGCTCCTGAAGACACACATGGCGAAGGCAACGGCCCCCAGGTCGACTCCTTTGTCGGAGCAAATGTACCGTGCAGAGAGGAAGTGGGGAGGGGAGGAAGGGGACTATCCCACTCCTGTGGTTCCTGCCAGCCTGGGTGCCCCCACTTACTGTACAGCCAGAGCTCCTTGGACATCAGCTCCCTCTGGGTCTGAAGGAGCCTCTGCAGCCTGCGGTCAGTCCTCATGTGCTCCACGTGCCCCGCTCTGATGAGAAAGGCTGGGGTGTCCATGGGGCTGGAGAACCTCAGCCAGGCTGGGGACTCTCTGTCCCTCATCACACCCTCCTTTAGGGACCAAGCCCACCCAAATGACCTTTACCTCTGGCCCTTTCTAACACTAGCACCCATTTATTGCTTCATTCATTCAACATGGTATTGTCTGCAGAAAGAACCGGAACTCTAGATTGGCCAGACCTGGTTCTAATCCTTGCTCTGGTCACTTACCTAGCTGGGTGACACTGACAAGTTACTTAAGCCTGGGAGTCTCAGTTTTCTTGTCTGTGAAATGGAACTTATAATAACCTACGTAACAGGCCAGAGTGAGCATCTCTGAATATAAAGTGCTAGGCACAAGGGGCCCCCTACATAATAGCTGCCTTATTAAACTACTTTACAGGGAGTGGTCACTCTGCGGCGGGCTCTGTTCTAGTCAGCCAGTGTGATGAAGAGGCGGTAACACAGTCCCCATGCTGGAGAAGCTCCAGGATCGGGGGGTGGGCAGGCGCTCTGCATTCCCCACCTGGAACATGGGAAGTGTTACACAGAGTCTTCAGGCTGTGGCAACGGACAGGCTTGACCACTAAGAAGTCTGGGAAAGCTCTCAGGAGGAGGCGACTGGGGGCTTCAAGGATAGGTGGAAATTTTTTAGGAAGAAAAAGCTGGAGGTGAATAGAGACGGCATTTCAGATTTTGCATACAGATGGACAGAGGCCACAGAAGCACACACCAGCCCTGGCTGGTGTGGCTCAGTGGACTGAACGCTGGCCTGCAAACCAAAGGTCACTGGTTCAATTCCCGGTCAGGGCACATGCCTGGGTTGTGGGCCAGATTCCCAGTTCGGGATGTGCAAGAGGCCACCAATTGTTTCTCTGGCACATTGCTGTTTCTCTCCCATGTCAATGTTTCCCTCCCTCTTTCTTTATCCCTTCCTCTCTTTCTAAAAATAAATAAAATCTTAAAAAAAAAGAACATAAGCAGAGCTCCAAGAACCAAACTCCTGTCCTCAGAGCCCAGAGTATCATGAGCAGAGGCTGCAGAATCCAAAAATTTAGCACAGACCCAGGCCTACCCACCACACAACCAAAGCCCAGCCCAGTCCTGGTGTTCTTGGCGCCCCCGGGTGGTGGAAGATGCAAAATGCCCGAGACTGGTAGAAGAGTAAAGGGTCCAGGGCTCTTGATCCAGGGGATCCAAGACTAGCCCCCTCTCCCTAATCACAAACCTCCAGGGCCTGCCTACCCTATCAGCCCAAACAATGACTCCAGAGGCCTCAGGGGAAGCAGCACAGGACGCTCCCCGGCCCCGAAGGAAGGAATGGGGTTTCACAACGCTGCTGTCAAGAGACCAAACACAGCGCCACTTGGACGTCACGTGCACAGTGCTTGTAGGGGGCAGGGCTCCTGATCCCGTGCAGGAGGCTCTCATTCCCTCCTAAGGGTCAGAGACAAAGGGGCAGCCTTGGGCGTCAGGCACTGGCAGAAAGCCATTTTACGGAAAAACAGGCAGAGGCCATGCCTTACAGTCCTCAGCAGGACGATAAAGCATTCACTCGTTCCCTTCTTGGAACAAATGTAGGCCCCATGCTAGGCTACTAAGAGGAACCACTAGCTCCAGAAACAAATTCCTGGGCCCCAAAATGAGGCAGACCAGGACGGTGAGAGATACGGGGAGAGGGTCACAGCCCCATGTAAGGACGCCTGGCCTCTGGGCTCGGCGATGGTGGGAGGGTGGTACCACGCAGCTTCCCTTCCCTGCCATCTCCACCAGTAGCTCCCATGAGGCAGCTTCCCTTCCCTGCCATCTCCACCAGTAGCTCCCATGAGGCAGAGGGGAACCACTTCCACTAGACTCACCTGTAAAAAGCAGCAGGCTCAGCATTCACACGGATCTGCATGTGCTTGAACCTGGACAGACCAAAGGAAAACGTGTGCTGACAACGGGAAGTACTGACCCCTCCTTTTGGAGGCCTGAATCAAGACCTCCAAGCCCTGGCCGGGTAGCTCAGCCGGTTAGAGTGTCATCCTGATACGCCAACGTTGCGAGTTTGATGCCCGGTCAGGGCACATACAAGAGTCAACCAATGGACGCATGAATAAATGGAACAACAAACTGATGTTTCTCTCTCTCCAAAGTCAATCAGTAAATAAAAATTAAAAAAAGACCTCCAGATAAGGGCGAGTCCAGCTCCACCGTGAAACTTCAGCTGCCTCGGGCCTGTCCTTCCGTGGAATGGCACAGGGGAGGGTTGGGGGGAACCCCAGGCCTGGGCAGGGTGGCGAGAGCCCTGAAGAGGGCAGCCCCTCACCTCTCCCCAGAGAGGACGGGCGTTCCTAGCACATTCTCCCAGGGCTGGGCCTGACGGGGGAGGCCATGAGGCACCGAGTAGGGGGTGAATCCATCAGCGGATCCGAATGGCGGTTAAAACAGAAGCATGCGCGTGGCCAGTGCGGCTCAGTTGGCTGGAGTCATCTCGTAAACCAAAAGGTCACGAGTTTGATTCCTGGTCAGGGCACAGGCCTGGGTTGCGGTTTCCGTCCCAGTCAGGGCACGTGAAGAGGGGCAACGATGGATGTTTCTCTCTCTTTTTCTCCCTCCCTTCCCCTCTCTCTAAATTCAATAAGCATGAAGCACCTGAGAAGGCCAAGAGATGGCGATGATGATGGCCAACCAGACACTGTTCTCAGTGCTTCTCGTGTATAATCTTATCAATTCTCACAATTCTCAGAGGCAACAGTACCACCCCTATCTTAGGATAGGAAACCAAGTTCAGACAGGTTAAAGACCTCAGCCAGAGCACAGGGCCAGTAACCGACATAGGTGGGATTTGAACTTACGCAGCCTTACTCCAGACCCCACTCCTTAACCACTACGCCCAGCCTGGAAACCTCAAACATGGCAGACTCACCTGAAATCCCCCTCCAGCTTTTCCTGCTGCACCAGCTTCGCCACAATGGGGCCCATCAACATTTTGTTCACCACAGTTCCCAGGATGAAATACCCGAAGATGCTTACTGGCCCGAGCCAGCCTGTGCTAAAAGTCAGAGGGAGGGATGGTGGGGGGTGCCACATCTCCCCACAGGCCTCAGCCCCAGCTCCCGTCCCCCTTTGGGAAGCCCCTGCTCAATCTCAGGTGGCGGCTCCTGTGTGGTGGCTGTCAGAGCACCAGATCCCCGTGACACTGAAACAGCGTGGGGCCAAGGGGAGCGCAGGGGCCTCAGCATCCTCAGCAGGATGACGAGACTGGTGGGAGGAAGCGGGGGGTGAGCCTCTTTTGGACCCTGGCCTGGGACAGTTCGTGTGCGGGAAGGACATTTGGGGAAACCCTGGCAGGAGAGGAGGAGGGACTCTGGGAAGAGAGGCTGCACCTTTGGAAGCACTGATAGGTGTAGTAGACGAGGGTGAAAGGGGAGATGATCAGCTGGCCAGCCATACTGCTGAGCTGCCGGCAGAACCGTTCCACATCCTGGCTGATGCGCTGGTCCCTGGAACCAACAGGACAGAGTACCTGGACCCAGGGAGCTGGGCTCAGGGTGGAGAGGCCAAGGCAGTTCCACATCACTTTGCCTTTCAGAGACCCTGGAGGAAGATGGACCCAGCCTAGGGCTGGTTTCCCCGAGGCAATGAAGCCCTCAGGCCCTCAAAGCAGGGTTCTGGAGAGTTGCTTCTTATGGTGCCTCAGTTTACCGCTCAGAAAAAGTGACAAATGAAAGGTTCAGCACGCTGGGGTCCTGATCCAGCTCCGAGGGTAGACAAGCTGAGCTTCTGGACGACTGGGGAAGCCAGCCCACTATCCCACTGATAACACTTCTCCCTCTCTCCCGAGCCTGGGCCTGTCCCCATTTTAGCTATCTGGCTGCAGAAGCTTCCACAGGCTGAGCCACGAAGAGGCCCAGGAGAGGGAGTCGGCAGTGGTAGCAGCCTCCACAAAACCTTGCTGCGAAGTTCAGCTTGAGCTGAGGAAAGGTCACCTCAGGCCACAAAGTGCTTGGGAGGGTAGAGAGGGAGTGAGCATGGGGACAGACCCCATATGTCTTATCGCACCCCCAGGGCCACACTGACCCGTTTCCGCTGAGAGATGTGACCTTGGGCAGGTCCCCTGCATCCTCTAGGCCTGTTTCCTCCCGTGGAAGGTCACGATAGCTAACTTACACTGGAACACTTGCTCTGTGCGAGGCACTGTCTGTGCGCGTCACGCGGACACCCTTTCACCCTCCTGCCTTCTTTGAGACAGCAGCTCTCACTGCTCTCATTTACAGCAAGCCTGCCCAGGGCTTAGCAAACTTACGGCCTGTAAACTTGGAGGTGACAGTTTTAAGACTGAAATCCTGGACTGAGTCCTAGACAACAATTTTTTACTACTAAAACTCTGGGAGCTGGTTTTTAGCTTTTTCTAGCAAGGACACTCTCTTCAGAGGGGACCTGATTTGGAAGTCAGGGTATGAAATGAACACAAGGGAGCTGTTCCAACTTTTAGGTCCCTGTTCTCAGCCCCGCAGCCTCCCCAGGCCTCCTCTGCAGAGCACCTTGCCCCTGTAGCTCTAGTCAACCTCTGCAGATAACTGTAGATAATCTCCAAGGGACCTGCCCCAGAAACCCTCCAGGGCTGACCCAGACAGCTAGCACCATGCAGAGGGTAGCAGGGGCTGAGGGGGAGGCCTACGGGTTATCGATGTCATCCCGCAGCACGTTCAGGGTGTAGTACACGCGGCCACGGAAGTAGAGGCGATGCAGGTGCTCGGTGAGGTCCTTCCGCCAGCTCACGTACAGCAGGTTGCAGGTGAACTGGTCAAAGCTCTTCAGCTGTGCAGTGGGGGAGGCAAGGGGAAGGCAGGGAAAGGGAGAGTGGCTTCCTTCGAGACTCCGCTCAAAGCCCAGGGTTGGCAGGAAGCATCTGCTGACCAGGCCCAGCCCATTCTGAACAGTCTGCCCTCTCAGCACTTCTGCTTGTTTCAAACGACCGTCACGGGGCTGGTGCCTTCCTCACCCACCCATGAGTTCATCCCTTCACCAGCCGCTGAAGGGCTTACCAAAGGTGAGGCCCTCTGGTCCCTTTCTAACGTGACACTGTCTTAACCTGTGAGCAGATGAGTTTCTGCAGACAGGGCCAGTATTTTCTATTCTATTTACGTTCTTCCTTTTCTGTCCCAAACAGGGCACAAGGTTCTGTATACACGGGTCCTTACTGACCAGAGATAGGTCAAAGGGCCAAAGCGCAATAAGACGCCTCTACGCACCACGAAAACAGGCAGTGCAGCCTGACTGAGTCCTGGCAGGGCCCTGACACCCGTCGGTCCCCATTTACAGAGCACCTGTGTGCTAGGCACAAGGGAAACAGCAAAGAGCTCAGTCTAGCCAGGCAACAGACAACTGCAAGGGTGTACGGAATGTGACAGCAGAGGTAAACTCCAAGTATTGAGTGTGTGGTGAGAAGGACAGAGCTTGGTGGAGGAACCATGGGGGAGAAAGTTAAGGAGAACTTGAAGGTGACAACAGAGGAACCCTGCAAAGTGGGGAGGCATTAACCAGGTGGACGAAGGTTGGGGGAAGGCAGCCAATTCTGCAAGAAAACAGCAGGTGCGAAAGCTAGCGGGTATGACAAGGTGCCCGCTGAGTCACAGATGCGGTCCCACACAGGAAGAGCAGCTCTGGCTGCTGATCCCAGGTTTTCAAGTGCTTGGAGCTTCCAGAAGCAAGAGTTCTGGGAGTGAAAAGGACAACGCTCATTTCCGCTAAATGTTGAATTAAACCAGAACTTGTGGCCTAGGCCTAGAAGTTTGAAACACTCAAGGAACTGGTCCATGTGGGCCAACAACAAGGTCAATGCCCTAAGTAGGGTTTTGGCCTCAAGTTCCTAAGGGAGGAGACATACACCCACAGCTTGATCCCTGCTTCCTAGTGGCTAAGTTCCACTGAGCAATCCACTCATAACAGGCTGGGCAGTAGGAAAGGCACAGGCAGAAGACCTTACCATGGAGTTGATCACAATGAGCACAACAGCCAGGAATGTCAGGGCCTTAAACCCATCCAAGTCTTTGCTTCCCAGGACCCTGTAGTATTGACTGGGGATCAAGCCAACCTGGTAGATCACCAGTTGTTCTGCGGGGAAGGGGAGAGGAGTCAGAAATCAGTGTTGGGGGGCAAGAAGGAGAGAGGCTTCCTCTTGAGTCCTTGCCTCATCAACATCCCAGAGAGAAGGAAAGGGACCCAGAACCTGGGCTGCCCTCCCCCACCTAGCCTGGGCTCACTCACTCACCCAGGAGGGCCACACACAACAGGGTCAGGAACATCAAGGCGTTCTGTGACGAGCAAGAGGGAAACAAAATCCTTTGAATCTGCAGGAACCGCTGGAGAAATTGCAGATCTAACCTGGGCCTGAAGAAAAGAAGGAGAAGCAACGAGAAACCTGAGGGCAGTTGAGCCTTAGAGAGCAGTCACCCAGCTTAGCTACATTATTGCGGCGGGGCCGGGGGAGGGGGGGAGACTGTTCGGGCCTTGCAGACACTAAGCTGGGAACAGACCAGGGACAGAAAGGAATTTCTTTAAGTTGAATAATGTTATAAAGGGCTATTCACCAAAAATCTACAGTAAAAAACACAGTTAATGAAAAAACTTTAGCCACACCCTCTTTATGGTCACAAACAAGGCAAGGAAGCCCAATTCATCAAGGATTTTAAGGTCCTGGCTAAAGGAATAAAGTAGGCAAAAGAAATTAGGTAGAAGGATTGAAAGG
This sequence comes from Macrotus californicus, assembly GCA_007922815.1. Classification (NCBI taxonomy): domain Eukaryota; kingdom Metazoa; phylum Chordata; class Mammalia; order Chiroptera; family Phyllostomidae; genus Macrotus; species Macrotus californicus. The sequence goes on from VMDR010003522.1 coordinate 46,373, forward strand.
GAAGAGATTAAATTGTCATTGCTTGCAGATGATGTGATCATTTACAAAGGAAACACAGCAAATAAGTAGACAAAATGCTGGAAATGAAAGAAATTAAGGTAGATCTAGAGTTAACATACAAATATCAATAGTGTTCTATACCAACAATCATCAACTAGAAAATATAAAGAAGATGTCATTTACAAAAGTAGGAAAAGTACAGAAAGACTATAAACTATCCAGGAATTGTCTTTAAAAAAGAATATATGAGGCATTTTGGAGGAGGGACGAAGAGCTCTATCACAGGACACCGAAGAAGACTTAAATGGAGTTGGCAGACTTAAATCATAAAGGCCTCATTTCTAACAAGAGTAGCCTACAAATTCAGCACACCAACCAAAGGCCAGGCTTCTCTGAGGAACTCTGTACGGAAATAAAGGTCCATGAATAACTTAGGACAACTGTGGAGAACAAGATAGGGGGAGGAAGAGCCCCAAAACATTACTGAGACACACCGTGTTACAGGGCTGGAGTGGAAACAAAACGAAGAAAACAATGGAACAGAGACACCAAAAACACCAACCGAACAACAACAGGCCTAGGCTTACACGAGCACATAATCAAGGTTACATCACAAGAAAGGACATATTAATACTAAAGTTGTCAACATTTATTGAAACGTGCTATGTGCCCAGTGCTGTTCTGTGCGTGTTTTACATGTATGAATCCATTCAACTGTCACGCCCCTAACAGCGGGAGACTATACCCTATTTTATGCACGAGGAACGGAGGCTAAAGCGGTTAAATAACTTGTCCTGTCACCCATCTGGTAAGGGGCGGCCTCAGGATTTGAACACAGGCGGCCTGGATCTAAGAGCCTGTGCTCTTGACTCTGCTACACAGCTTTAAATTGAAATTTAATTTAAATTGTTAATTCTCTAATTTAAATTATTAATTCATTCCTTATTGATTAAAAATGATGGAGGAAAATTCAGGTCATTACTTCAGGTCATTTACAAAAATAAACTTGAAAAACTCCAAATGGATTAAAAATCTAAATGGGGAAAGTAACATAGTATTTAGTAATAAAAGCAAATGTTGAAGAATATCTTAATGAAGACATAGTGGGAAGGCAATTCTTAAAGGAGACCTCAAAATCACAAACTATAAATGGGAAAACTAATGGATTTAATTTAGAAGTAAACGTTTTTGTTTAATACCATGCCATAGATTAAATTAAAAATTAGAGAAGATAGCCCTGGCTGCTGTGGCCGAATGGACTGAGCACCGGTCTGTGAACCAAAGGGTCACAGGTTCAATTCCCAGTCGAGGACCCATGCCTGGATTGCGAGTCAGATCCCCTGTAGGGGGCGCGTGAGAGGCAACCACACATTAATGTTTCCCTCTCTTTCTCCTTCCCTTCCCCCCTCTCTAAAAATAAGTTAAAAAAAATATTTTTTTAAAAACTAGAGAAGCTATTTGTACAGTGTAAAACCAACAAGGAATTAAAAATCCAGAGCATACAAGGAATTCCTGAAAGTCAAGAAAACAGGAAATCCATAGAAAAGTACACAGGCAATTCAGAAAACCGGAAGCCCAAATGCTTAATACATGAAAATTAACACTGTGGGATGCCATACCACCTTACATTCAATAAACATTAGAAAACTACAAACGTTGGGCGGTCGGGGCCAGAGGGATGGTTAGATATGGAGAAAGAGGAATCTTTACTCCATGCCCTCGGGAAGTATAACCGGGTGACCATTCCAGAGAACGATTTAGCAGAATAGGTATGACCTAGCATCCTACCTGGGGTGGCTAATCCAGGGAAAGTCACCCCTATCCTACAGGGAGACAAGTACGGTTTGTGGTGGTTAAAAATCAGAAGCAATCTAAGCGTCCGTCACTAGGGGAACGTGTAAGTAAAATAAGATCTAATGCACTCAGGGCAGCACCATGTAGCACTCAGAGGTGGAAACTAGATTACTATAGCTCTTATGATCTCAAAAACACAATACTGAATTTTAAAAGTTTCTTTAAAAGTCACAGCATATTATCCTTTCTATGAATTCAAAACCAGTATTCGCCAAAGTAACATATACGCAAACGTATGTATGGTGGGCTGTAAAGACACTCCTTTAATACACCAAAGCGTTATGTCTCAGAAGGGGAGTGAAAGGGGCTTGAAAAGAAGGGACGAAGGGCAGAAGGGGGTAAAACACAAGAAGGGCCATGGGCCACAGTGTGCCAAGAACCGAGAAGGATGAACAACTCAACGCCGTGCGCTCGAGGGGAAAGACAGGGAGGGAGGAAGTAAAGAAAGGGCTAGTTTGGAGGGAGAGGATCCCACACCCAGGGTGCAGTAGATGGCAAGAGTTCCCGCGAAGCTGGAGGGCGACTTCGGATCGGAGGGAGCGTGGGAGCCCCTTCGCGAGCTCCTCTTTCGCGGGGACCGCGACTCTTCAAGCGCCGCGGATGGGAGCGCAATGGAATAGAGCCGCTTTCCCGCAGAGCCCCAAGCAGGACGCCCTGAGGACCGACCTTCCTCCCCAGCTGCCCGACTTACCTGGTGGCAGCCCCCCGCGCGGGCCCCGGGACTGCCATGACCCAGATTCCGACCAACTCCCAGCCCGGATGCCCCGGGATCAGCTCGGGCAGAGTCCAAGCAGCGCGCGGCCGCCCGGGGAGGGGCGGGGCCCCGACGACCACAGATACTGGAGGATAGAGAGGACGGCGCTGGGAGACGCGGCCACTCCCGGAAGCGGCCGATTTCTGTAAAAGAACCAAAGAGTGCTGAGCACTACGTTCGGTCGAACCGGTGCCTAGAGCGTCCTCTTCTGGATATGGGAGGTTTCCCCTTTCCCAAGAGGTAGCTGGGAAATGGGACTTAAGCTTTTTATGACAAGTATTTTAGACTCTAAATATAGTAGATATTTCATACATCCTCCCAAAGAAACCGTAGTGATCTTTTAACGACATAAATCAGCCTTCCGATTGAAGTTAGAATAAAATCCAAACGTTTCCAAGGCATAACTGATCAGGTCCACACCTTGGTCTGGCTGGCCACTCTGTTTCCAACTCAGGGTCTTTGCAATTACAATGACCTCTTCCTGGATCACCCTTCCCCCAGGCCTGAAGCTTTCCATGGCTGGTTCACTCATCAGTGCAACAGTCATCTGCTCGCCCTACCGAGAATATGTTGTCCACACCCACCATACTATGTTTTCTTCATAATATTTATCGCTGAAATTATCTTGCTTCCTTGCTTGTTGTTTGCCTTCCTCTATAAGAATAAACTTCAGCCCTGGCTGGTGTGGCTCAGTGGATTAAGCGCCGGCCTGAGAAATGAAGGGTCGCTGGTTCGATTCCAGGTTGGAGGCACATGCCTGGGCAGGGTCAGGTCCCCAGTTGGGAGCCTGTGCAAGGCAGTTGGTCGATGTTTCTCTTACACATGATGTCTTTCTCCCTCCCTTTCCCTCTCTCTAACAAATATATAAACTCCATTTGAGTGAAATTTGACTATGGCCTGTTCATTGCTGTATTCCTAGTAACTAGTGTCAATCCCCAAGAAAGAAAATACCTACCAAGAAGGGCTCCTGGTACCAACCCAGTTGTACCAACCAAAAACTTCTACAGACATTGCCAGTTGTCCTTTTGGTGGCTGACTAACTGGGCTCAGATATCAAACACACACAACCACAAAAAAAACCCAGAACCTAGCAGATGTTTCTAAACAGGGGCCTCTCAACAAAAGCCACTGTTGAGGGAGAAGCCAGTACTAAACTGTGTGACATCCACATTGAACTGCCAGCCTTCACTGTTTTTCTACTGGTGAGCCTACCCTTATAAAGAAGTTCCGGGGATTGTATTACAACCAATAAGACTAAGATTTTTTTCCTGTCCAATTGGAGCTGTGCAGCTATATCCTCATTAGCATCTCCACAGACTAATCAGAGCAGCTGCATTCTGACAAATCAAGACAGTGTATTTTTAGACCAGTCAAACTGTAGGGATTTGGAATTCTTATTTGCATGAGAACCACCTATCAGGGACAAGGGGCAGGGACTTCTTTCTATCTAAGTCAGCAGGACTGGAGCTGAAACACCATGGACCAGAGCAGACCAGAGCTCACTGGAGCAGAGCAGCAACACTGCTGTGCCGTTCTAATTGAGCTGTAACACTGTCCAGCTGTTCCGCAGCCATGCTGTCCTGCTGTTTGCACTGAATGAAGTCAGCTCTTTCACCACATCCCAAATTGGGCATTCCTGTTGCTGTTGAATTGGTGCCAATGACCATCTGTTGACATTAGAGTACTACTAATATATAATAAGTGCTTACTGAGTATTTGTTAGAGATTGAAGAATGCAATGCTTATCAATGGACTCATTACAGTACCCAAAGGGAGGTGGGAAATGGTTCAAGAAAGCAAGCAGCATGATCTCACAGGTCCCTAAGTCTGAATCTGGATGTACCTTCCCATCTTCCTTCAGTCCTCATTGTCAATTACTCAACAAGATTCCTGTATCACCTATGTTTATGGTGCTGGCTGTCTAGCTGAGAAGGCTAACTAGTTGACGATTATAGTTGTCTTTATGAAGTGGTATGCAAAGTTTCTCAGCCTTGGCACTACTGAATTTTGGGCCTGATAATTCTTTGTTGGGGGAGTGGGGAGGTTGTCCTGTGTATTGTTGGATGTTGAGTAGTATCCCTGGCTTCTACCCACTAGATTCTTCCCCCAACCCTGTTGTACCAACCAGAAACTTCTCCAGACATTGCCAATTGTTCTTTTGGTGGGTGGGGGTGGGAGTGAGGAGGAGCAAAATTCCAGCCTTGCCCCATGCCCCAGCATAGAGAAGCGCTGTCCCAGAGCCACGGAGAGGGCCATCCAACTCAGGAGGGGACAAGGGGAGTCCAGACTTTGTGGAAGACAAGATAACTGAGTGCTTCCTAGAGATGGCAAGAGCTTAACTTATTCCCAAGTGTGATTTTCCAAGTATGTCTTTGTTACTTTGTGTCAAGATGCAGTTTCTGGAAAATTAACAAGACCACAATACAATATACAGATGATGTATTATAGAACTGTACACATGAAACCTATATGATTTCATTAACTAGGTACTTATCTAGTGTCACCCAAATAAATTCAATAAAAAAATGAATAAGGCAGTCGAAGAATTAAGGCAAGCAACCTCACCTCCTAGGGCAGTCCAGGTTTACAGCTCTTGTTGCCTTTATTTCTCAAAAATGTTCTGCTTCGGTATGTAGAGGAATTGCTGACCCAGGTCTCCTGAACACTGAATATTACCTTAAACTTTCATAAGTATTGCTCCCATATCAACTGGATTTAAAGTATGATCTCAACTATGAAAATATAGATATAAATATATGTGTAGGAAATACTATAATGAAATGCAACAAAATGCTATATATGTGTGCCATTCATTAACATATCAGTTGAAAATTATCTTTTAGATAATTCAGATAATTTCCAACTCTTTAGCTCTGAAGTGTGGGTAGTGGGAAATCTAATGAAACATCTAACATTTAAAAAAATAATTCCTTCCCCTGGCTGGTGTAGCTCAGTGGATTGAGCACAGGCCTGCAAACCAAAGGGTCGCCAGTTTGATTCCCAGTCAGGGCACATGCCTGGGTTGCAGGCCAGGTCCCCGGTTTGGGTTGCGTGAGAGGCAACCACACATTGATGTTTCTCTCCCTCTCTTTCTCCATCCCTTCCCCTCTCTCTAAAAATAATAATAAAATCTTTAAAAATAATAATAATTCCTTATTATTAAATAACCTGTGTTCAAATTTCTGATTGTCTCATGATATTTGTTGTTGTTGTTGCTAAAATAAAAGGCATCAGAATTCAAGTAAGGTCCACACATTGCAGTCAATCGACACATCTTTTGAGACTCCTTTAATCTACAGATTCCTGCTCTGTCACTTCAGGCCAACCGCTACCATGCTGTCCTTCTGCAAAACCCTCCTAACTGGTTTTCCCACATGCATTCTTGCTCCTGTTAAGCCAGTTCCTGCAAAGCAGCTAGGGGAATCTGCAAAAATGTAAACCAGATTAACACCTCCCCTAAAACCCTTCAGGGCTTCAAAAGACTCTGCTGCCTGGCCCCACCCACCACTGCTAGTTCTTTAGGGACCAGGAAACAATCTCATGCCCCTCCACCCTTCTGTTAATTTGTACTCTTCCTTCTGTCCCCAGAGAGTCCTCTCCTGACCGCCTGCTCTGAGAAGGGCTGTATTATTCCTTCCTATAGCACCCATTTTTTCTCCTGCTAGCACTTATCAGGGCTGTTATCACGTTTCCATTTTGTGTGTTTACTTCAGTAATGCCGTCTCTCTAGACTATCAGCTCCATGAGGACGTGGTCATGCCTGTTACATTCACTGCCACTGCGTCTCCATGGTCCAGAAGCACTTAGTAAGGGCATGGTAAATATGTGTGCTTTTAATTTTTCAATTACAGTTGACATGCAATATTATATTAGTTTCAGGTGTATAACATAGTGGTTAGGCACTTGTATAATTTATGAAGTGATCACTCTCTGACACCATACATAGTTATAACAATATTACTGACTATGGGTTTTTTAAAAGATTTTATTTATTTCTTTTTAGACAGAGGGAAAGGGAGGGAGAAAGAGAGGGACAGAAGCATCTGTGTGTGAGAGAAACGTCTACCCTTTGTGTTGGCTCTTCCAGGCCCCAGCCGGGGACCTGGCTGGCAGCCCAGCCATGCACCCTGACTGGGAATTGAACGGCCACCTTTCACTTGTGGGACGATTCCTCAACCCACTGAGCCACACCAGCCAGGGCGACTATGGTTTGTTTTTCATCAACTAGTCTTTTAATTGAAAAATTTGAAAACGCACGGTAAAAAAATTTCACACACAACAGGGCATATAATGGAAAGTAAGTCCTGTGTTCCACCCCAGAGGCAGCGAGTGTTTACTGTTTCTTAGGAATCATTCCACACACGTTTCATTTATGTGTAAGCTTACATGTGTGGTTATTTTTCTCACACACACACACACACACACACACACCCCTATCTTTTTCCTTCTATTTTTAAAATTTTTACATTTTATTGATTTGAGAGAGAGAAACATCAGTTGGTTAATTCTGGTATGTGCTCCTACCAGGGATCAAACCAGCAACCCTGGTGCCTCAGGATGATGCTCCAACCAACTGAGCCACCGGCCAGGGCTGTCTTTTCCCTATTAAACACTCTGTCTTGCAGCTCGCTTTTCACACTTTGTAGTATACCTTGGAGATTGTTCCATATTATGCAGCCCTCCCTCCTGCATAATAATTTATTGCAAAGAGGAACTGTTTCTTCAGTTCCTTACTGTTAAACATTTTAGTGGCTTATAATCTCTTGCTTTTACATAGAATGCCGCAATGAATATTCTTGGACAGAGCCAACATATGATTAACTTTAAAAGAAGGCGTATTCCACATTTTTTCACATATTTTTTAAAGCATATTTGTGTGTGCCTGAGTACGCGCCCACTGAAAATGATTGACTCGGTAAGAATTAGGAACGTAAGAAATGGAGAGCGCAAAAGACAGTTTGAACAAAAGAACCTGTGTGTTGAAAGTGGGTTTTTTAAAAAACGTCACCCTTCCTAGAAGTTGTCTCCTAGTGTAGAATTAATCACTTGATCTTCTGGCCCTCCCAGCTCTTGGCTCACAGCTCAGTTACAGAGTTGCTTCCCCCTCTCCTGCATCCTCTCTCCTCACCCTCCTAACTTGCAATTCCCCACCCAGTGCCTGGCACACAGGCGATGTCCATTCAACCCTCTGGGGATGAATGAGGCTACTCCTCTGACCCTAGTTTCCCTGGACAGATCATTAGGATGGTACAGCTTATGGCCATCACGAGAAATTACTGAAAAAGATGAAACTGTGTAAAAATGTTACCGATCCAAGATCTGTGTGCCCAACATTCAAAGGCCAATATTCAAACTGTCAGAGTCTGGAGTAAGGAAAGGTTTATTGATCGAGAAGGTGCCAGCCTGAGAAGATGTGGGGCCTTAGGTCTTTCTCAAATCCACTTTAAGAGAGCCTGGAATTCAGGCTTCTTTTATGTCAGGGAAAGAGAATGAGGGGGCAAGAGGTGAATGATGAATGCAGACATCTAGGCACCAAGAGAGAGCCAAGGAAGGGCCCAGGATCTCTAAGTCTCTTTGTTCCTGGTCCGTTGACCCCTGTTGACCTGAGTCTGGTCTTAAGGACCCTGCTAATCTTTGATAAACAGTCATATTGAACATATTTCCCTACCTCTTCTGGAGAGGCACCTTCTGACAAGGGCTGTTCTTGCAAAACCTCAAGCCTCAAGCAGAATCCCTCTGATCAGCACCTCTGTAGCAGGAGCTGTTAGTCTGTAGGCCGTGAGAAAAATGCAGGCCAGGATTGAGACAGAGTCCGAGAAAGCCAGCATTTCACTCTGTTAGAAAAATACTCGGCAATAACTACTTCATCTGAAATTTATCCTTAGGGCTGACCGGGCCAGAACACCTGAGGTATCCCTGGTTCAAAGACTCATGGCAGCTTCCGCCTGGGAGACCAGCCTGTTAAATGTGTTTTCGGATGAAAGGAGGGCAGCGCAGGAGGAATAAAGTTGTTAGCCGAGCAGATCCCTGCTGTCAAGTCTCCTAGAGCTGAAACCACCTGGGCCTATTCCCACTCCAGAAGTAAATCCTTTTAGAAAGACGGTGCCCCTGAGCTACGTTTGTTACAAAGTTGGAGCTTTGCCCTAACGGTGTGGCTCTGCAGGTTGGTCGTTGTCCCATAAACTGAAAGGTCCCGGGTTGGATTCCCAGTCAGGGCACAAGCCTGGGTTGTGGGCTGGGTCCCCTGTAGGGGGCACGTGAGAGGCAACCACACATTGATGTTTCTCCCCTTCTCTTTTTCCCTCCCTTCTCTCTAAAAATAAATAAATAAAATCTGTAAAAAAAATTTTTTTTAAGTTGGAGCTTTTATACTAGAAATCACTCAAGGACATGGTGACTAGTAAGAGTGATCTTAGGGTAATGTCAGGGCCTGGGAAACTTTTCCCTTACCTGTTTGTTTCTTCTGTCTGGTTGAATAGTTCAAGCAACATCCAGCAGAAATACAGACAGGAGACATATAAGAAACATACAGGAGAAAATCAAATTCTAGTATGTGCACACGGGAATTCACATAAACATGAAAAATCCAAAGGCAGAGAGGAAAATTAGGTATATATATCATTTTGGACTCAGGAAGGGGAGAAGGAGCAAACAGTTGGTAACCAGTTTCTTCCCGGGTGCCCTAGAAACAATGGGACAAAGGGGACTCCAGCAGAACAGATTTTTGCTTGGCTTCTCCTGGTCAGCCACACTTCATTCATATGTGCTAAGGTGAGTATGCTAAGGTTCCTTCCTGAGGCAGGTTTTTCTAAGTGAATCTCTTTAGGCAGAAAAGGGGAGGTAAAATACTCTTCCTGAGTTTGTTGGACTTTAATTGTTTTCAGCTTGAAACAATCCACATGCCAGGGTGGCACGTTCCGGGAAGACTTCTTCCTCATGCCCACAGTTGTGAAGAGCTGCCCATGGTGGCAATGAGAATTCACCCAACATTCAACGTGTTTACTGAGCATCTACTCTGTACGGGCCAGGCATTGTTCTATGTGCTGGAGATACGGCAGTTTCAAGACAAAGTCCCTGCCTTTGTAGACCTTAAGCAGATACATACAATAAACACATAAAATGATATTCAGTATTAGTCAGAGTGCTAAAAAACAAAATAAACTATAGGGGACATCACAGGTTGAGTCTTCCGGGATGCACACCCTGAGATGTTTGGCACGCTCAGTGTCCATAGAGAATGCTCTTGGAGCACATCTGTGGAAGGGAAGGGAGGGGAAGGAAGCAAGGGAGAGGGGCAGAGGGGAAAATCAAGCTGAGATGCAGGTCTGATGACAGCCTCTGTCAATGCCATGGGGAACTCCAAAGCTCAAGTGGTCCCTCTTAGTTGCTGCCTTTTTTTTTTAAGATTTTGTTTATTTATTTTTAGAGAGAGGGGAAGGGAATGAGAGAGGGAAACAGCAATGTGTGGTTGCCTCTTGCACATCCCCTGTTGGGGACCTGGCCCACAACCTAGGCATGTGCCATGACTGGGAATTGAACCAGCAATCCTTTGGTTTGCAGGCTGGCACTCAAGCCACTGAGCCACACCATCCAGGGAAGTGGGTGCCTTTCTACTTGGCTCCAGTGAGTCCTTGGATATGGGTTACCTAGGGAAGGTCATGACCTTAGGCAAGTTCACTCTGTGGCTGAGGCAATCCTTGCAGGGGCTGACAGCTGAAGGCTCTGTTGACTGCACTCCCAGCAGCTGGGCAACAAGTCCTTCATCAAAGAAGGGGTTGCACATGTCCATGTCCATCACACAGGGTTTAGGGAGAGAGGGATGGGGTGCCAGGACTCCTTGAGACAGGCTGCTCCAGAAAGGCCTCTCCAAGGAAGTCTAGACAGCAAACCTGGATGAAGTGAGGAAAGGAGCCATGCAGACTCTGAGGGATAGCACTCTAAATAAAGGAACAGCAAATGCAAATGCTCCAGGAGGGAATGGTCTTGACACGTTAGAGGAACAGCAAAGAAGTCACCATGGCTGGAGTGTGATGATCAAGGGCAAAGGGGATGGAAATGAGCAAGGGCCAGATGATGCAGGGTCTTGCACACCATCATAAGCATACTGGGTGGTATGTTTAGTGGAGGATTGAAAACAAAAGTGACAAGTTTGGTTTGTGACTTAAAGAAATTACTCTGGTTGCTGCTGTGCAGAGAAGAAGGGGCTAGAATGGAGGTAGGAAAACAAGTTACGAGGCTGCTCCTGTATTTCAGACAAGAAAGTCTATGAAGTGGTAGCTGTAGAGAACTTGGTCTCGACCAGGGTGCTTTTGCCCCACCTTCCTCACATCCATGCCCCTCACCTGGGAAATTTGGCAATATCTGGAAACATTCCTTTGTTGTTACAACCAGCGGATGTAACTAGCATCTAGGGGGGAGAGGCCAGGGATGTTGCTAAGCATCCTCCAATAATACACAGGATAGCCCTCGCAACCAAGAGTTCCTGGTCCAAAATGTCCAAAGCGCTGAAACTAAGAAACCTTACTTTAGAGGAAGTGAAAAGTATTAGATTTAGTATATATTTTGAAACTAATGCCAACAGGATTTGAGATGGGATGTGGGGAATGAAAGAAAGAAGAATCAAAAGTGATTCTAAGGCTTTTGGCCTGAACAACAGAGTGAGTGAAGGTACCACTGACAGAGATGGGGAACTCTGGGGAAAGAACAGATTCTTGATGGGGAACACACCTTAAGTCAAGGTTAAATCTGAGATGTCTATTGGATATCTGATGGTGATGTTACATGGGCAATTCGCTGTTTGGGTCTGGAGTTCAGGGGAGAAGTCAGAGGTAGAGCTGTAAATGTGGGAATCATCAGAAGGGTGGGATTTTACGTTAGCAGAGTGCAAGAGGTCACCTAAGAAGTGAATGTAGAGAGAGGAGAGGACTGAGTGCTGTGGTGATAGTGGAACTCAAGAGAAAGACTTTAACTCCAGTTATAGTTGATAGGCTCAAGGGATAAATGCAAGTGGAAAGCTGTTGTTACAGGAACTAGAATGCATGACTCATGTGACTCCAGGAGGTTGACAAGTGATTCAACCTTTGTACCCCAGGGGGTCTGCAAGTTGAGCCACTGTGTTCCAAGGAGGGGATGTTTGTGAGGCAGATGAAATATTGTTGCTCAGCAGATAAAGAAATACTAGGAAAATTGCCACCTGACTGCAACTCATATTTGATTAACCTTTTCCCAATCTCCTTACCTATCTACCTACCCTTTCCTTCTTCCTAAAAAACAATTTGCTTGAGATGAAATGTTAAGATGGTTTTTTTAGGGTACAAACCTGCCATCTTCTCAGACTGCCAGCATCTGAATAAAGCTCCCATAAAGATTCAATCCTTGTCTCTACTTATTGGTTCTGGTAGTGACAGGCAGTACAAATGCTAACTTTTCCGGTTTCAGTGAGACTCCAACATCTAGTGGAAGGAACAGGATAGGAGGGGGAAGAGCCAGCAAAGGAGATGATGGAGGCCAGGTAGGTCAGTTGGTTGGAATGTCATCCTCATATGTCAAGGTTGCAGGTTCAATCCCCAGTCAGGGCACATACAAGAAAAAAAACAATGAATGCATAAATAAGTGTAACAAAAAAATCGATGTTTCCCTCTCTCCCTCCTCTCCTCTCTTTCCCTTCCCCTCTCTCTAAAAATCAATTAAAAATAAAAGAAGATGATGAAGGAGCAGTAGGGAAGGAGGAGACCCATGTGAGTGTGGGGTCCTGGAAGCAAGCACTTCAAGAAGCATAGCCAGACTGTGTCAAATACTGCTGAGCGGTTGCAGATGAAACCGAGTTTGCCTGCTGGAATTGCATCATGCAGCTTATCAGTGACCTTGACAGGAGCAGGATCCATGGAGTGGATTCAGGAGAGAGGAGTTGAGGAAGTGGAAATGAGGGCTATAGGCAATTCTCTCAAAGAGTTGTGCCATAAAAGGGGAAAGATAATCTGCCAGGAGTTAGCGGAGCCTATGGGACCAAGGATGGGAAGGTACTACAACACGTTTGTAAGCTCCAGGGAAGATCTAGCTGAGAGGAGAAAATGGTTGGTGTGTAGGCATCTTATATGGATCATTTAGTCTAACCTGTACACCAGGCCAGTGAGTAGATAATAGTTATTCCTATTTCACAGAAAACAAAGTTGAGGCATGGAGAGGAACAACTGGTTACATGGCCATGGTCATATGTCTAATAAGTGGGTGAACTTGGATGTGATTGGGACATCTGGCTCTGGAACTCATGTTCCCATCTTCTTCTTCTTCATCTGCATTCATCTCATTGCAAATTGTAACCACTGGCTAAATTTATATCCATGATCACTTGTTCCTCCCTCCAGAGCAAAACAAAGCTACTGATCCTGCAGGAATCAGCTGAAGCTAATCTCCTAGAATGTGTATGACTGCTCCCACCTCCACCCCACCCGCTCTGCTTCCAGAGCAAATCTGTCATGGTCTCTATTACGCTGCATCCAACCCGCCCCCCACAGTAACATGTCTGTACTCATCAGTCTCCTGCAACGGAATGGTTGCTCCTCACAGGCAGAAGACGCCTCTAATTCATCTTTCTATCCCTGGCCAGCTGGCAGGACAGGCCCTCAAACAATAAATATTTGTCAAGGAGTTAAATGGATGAATAACTGAATGAATGTAAAGAGTTACTAGGAATATTCAAAGCCATGAGACAGCTGAATATGGACATCTTTACAAGCTGGATACATATAAAATTGTTCTCAAAATTCAGAATGCAAAGGAATCCCTGAGGAGTGGGGGTCAGAAGGTGAGGGTGCTTGTTAAGAAGACTCCACCCCCAGAAATCTAAGCATTAATGTATGAGGAGTTTCTTTTCCAAAGAATTCCGTGCAAGTACTCCATGGTCTTACGGCTGGAAGGCCAGGGAGTCAGAAGACTTGGATTCTAGTCCACGTTTCCCACTTACCATCTGGGTCGGGCTGCCAGATAAAACATTGCATGCAATATTTGAGACATGCTATACTAAAAAATTACCCTTTTTATGAAATTCAAATTTAACTGGGGTGCTGTCAGTTTATTTGCTCAATCTGTCAACCTTCCAGCTGGGTGACCTTGGCCAAGCTGTGTAACGACTCCTTAAAGCTCCAGTCTCCTTATCTATAAAATGGAGACATTCTCGCTTTGCTGATTGTCCTGAGGATTAAATAAGGTCTTCCTGTAAGGAGCCTCACCAGCATGTGGCACATGGTAAATGCCCAATAAACGAGCTAGTAAAATTCATAACATTTATTTTCATTTCCTCCTTTCCTAGAGCATTAAAATATAATCCATCAAATTAGATTTATGTCCAGCATCTCAGAAATGCATAACTAAATGTCTGTTAACATGAGTCTGGGCAGCTGGCTGGGATGGTGGTATAGAGAACATGAGTCAGTCCTGGGCCCCAAAGAGAAGGTTCATGGAGGACATCCAAATTCTCAGTCAGCGGTTCATTTCTCTGTCAGACCTTGGGAGTTTCCCCAAATTGGCAAACCGTTAACAGAAGGATGTGATTCCTGCAGAAACCAGTAGGGGGTGTGTGTGTGTGCACTTTGGGATAGAACTGGGGTATTCTAGGATCTGGCCAAACAGCACCAGCTGCAGGTTCTCACTTTTATTTAGAGAACCAATGGAGGGAGCTAAGAAAGCCCCTGGTAGTGCACGGGTCACAGGGAAGTCAGTGGGCCCCTCAAAATCTCCAAGTAAATCAGCCTGTACAGAACCAGCATCCATGGGCAGCTTTGGGCATACGCTGTGTAGAAAGAAAAAGAAGTTGAACGTTGAAAGACACCAAAAGCCAAATGCAAGAGACAGACCAAGATAGCCCTGGCTGGTGTGGCTCAGTGGATTGAGTGCAGTCCTGAGAAACGGAAGATCACCGGTTCAAGTCCCTGTCAGGGCACGTGCCTGGGTTGCCAGCCAGGTTCCCAGTTGGGAGTGAGTGAGAGGTAACTGATTGATGTATCTCTCACACATCAATGTTTCTCTCCCTCTCTCTTGCTCCCTTGCCCTTTCTCTAAAAATAAATAAAATTAAAAAAAAAAAAGAGACAGACCAAGATAAAACATTTGCAAAATGCATAACAAAGAATCCCAGAATGTATAGACGTTCAGCTATGAACAAATTGCACAATAAACACTAATGGGCAATAAACATGAAAAACAGATTAATCTAATGGGGGAATACAAGCTGAAACATCACTGTGGGGAGCTTCTGCCTTATCTTCCTCCACTTATTAAGGGGGATAACCTAATATTCACTGAACATCAATTCTGTGCCAGGCGTTGAGCTAAGAGGTTTCTAAACATTAACTCGGCATCTCATCTGTACAAACCTTGAGAAGCAGGAACAGACAGTATTCCCGTTTTCCCTATAGAAAACTGTACTCAGAAAAGTCAGTAACTTGCTTGAAATGCACTCAGTGGGGAAGGGCAGAGCAGGGTTTGGACCCAGGTTTTGTGTGCTTCCAAGTACTTCCTCTCTCCACATTGTTTTTTCTAGGATCTCAGTCCAAGCAACACGTAGTGCTTGAATATGGTGCTTTGCAGAAGGCCCTGAAAGCTGCGAAACCCAAGCAGCCAATGAGAACTGGAAACAAACAAACAAACTAACTAACTAACAAACAAACAAACACCTCAGAAAGTCAAGCCACCTTGGTAGCAGGCCCGAGGAAGCAGTGTGCTTTGGCCGAGTGTAGAAAGCAGGGATTTGGAGACTGGGGGAGATGGGGATTAGGAAGGCCAACTGGGGGGCTGGGAACCAGTTCATGGCCACATTTTAAGCAGAACGGGGTCTGGCTGCCCTGAAGGTTCACAGCTTTAGAGGCTGGAACCCAAGGAATTTGTTTGTCAAACAAAACTGCACGCTGAGTTGCAATTCCCATTTCTAAACTTTCCAGGCCGAAGTCCGCAACTCTCTCCCCCATTCTCACACCTGCTGGCAGCAGGGGCTCCAATGAAAGGACAAGTTCCACGAATTCTTGCCCCTTCCCCCACCTTTTACAAAGCCAAGCACTGGGACAAAAGGCGCCCGGGGTCTGGGGCTCCTTCCTCCAGCTCCTGCCAGCTCCGGTGAGTGCCAGACAGCTGGAGCCGAGCTCCACGCTGCACATTTACATTTTTTACAGCTCCCCCTCCCACCACACTCTCTCTCATGGCCAAGGCCAGCACCCTCATAGTTCCCTGAAGGCTGAGGTAGTTGCCCATGAAACAGATAACCAGGGCAGCAGAAATACCCATAACCGCAGGCCTTGTGTCCAGAATGAAACCTCCCACCCACCCAGCAGCAACTAAAAGTTGCTTCCTTGTTCTTTGTGATTCTGATTCCTGGCCCCACGTGGTGGCTGCCCCATAGGAAATTGGTCCCTATCTTTCTTGAATGGCTCCCTAACCCACAGATAAATGCAGCTACTATTTATGGAGCACCTACTGTGTGCCGGGGACAGTGCTAAATGCCTTTGCAGCAGTTCTATCACTTTATTCTGACAACCACCCCAGGACAAATAAGTAAAAACCCCAATATCCGATGAGGAGAGAGGAGAGGCTTGCCCTGGCCTCCACACAATCAGCTGGCAGGTAGCTGGCAGCGGCAGTGCCAAGATGTGACCCCAGCTCTCCCCCCAACCCCACCTTGAGTGTGAGTCTGAGGACTGACTAGGTGACTGCTTCCTCACACTCTCTTGCACAATTCCCCAGTTCCTGCTGTTTACCTGTTTACCAACTGGTTCCAAAATTGGACTGAGCATTGTGGTGATAGGTCATCATCATCCTGACTTTTCAGATCCCAGGGCAGGTCCCACATGGGCTCCCTGCATCCTCCTAGATGGCCCACTGCAGAAACCTCTATTTCGTTTCAAACACTAATTCAGCAGGGCAGCCCAGGAGAAGGGACAGTTATTTCTGGGAGATCTGTCCAGATTCAGGCCTGGCTCACACATTTGCTGCTTCCTGACACTCTTCCATCCCTCGCAGGCCCGGCCCCTGTGGACTGGGCCTGGCTTCAAACAAAAGTAGTGCTGGTTGATTCTGTCCTGCTCCACCTCCACCGATAGCCTCCCAGAGCACTTCCAACTTCCCAGATTTGGGGCCAGCACATCAAAAGGCACCCTGCAGAGAAGAAGAAAACCTCTGTACCCTGGCCACCTCCAGCTTTGGATAGAGAAGCCGAGATACAACCATGGAGATGGCCGTCATTCCAGTCAGCCCAGCCAGCCCCCGACCTCAAAGGGTCCAGTGGATCCCGTCCCTTTGAGGGCTCAGAAGCCACTTCTGCCACAAGAATTCCATGCATGTGCCCAGCAAATGACAATACAAAGTGCTTATCTTGTTTTTACCAAAACACAGAAGTAAATACATAACTATTTAAATACTTATCTACATATTATGTGCCTTGACTAAGTAATTCCACTTTGTGAATCATACAGAAATGTTTTCATGTGTGCAAATATGCCTCCTGCATGTTGTTCGAAATAGTGAAAAACCGTAAATTGCCAGGGATGGCTTACACATCACTGTACATTCCTACAATGAAATCATCTGCAGCTGCCACAAGATGTGAGGCAATTTTATGTGTACTGACAAGAGGCCCACGACATATGGTTGAATGAAAAGAAGCAAATAGCAGAACAATATATAAATGTCACTCCATTTTTGTTTTAAAAATGTTTTTCTTAAGGCAGAGGGTAGGTAGATAGTTTTTTAACCCTAGAACTTTGGGCAGTAGTTCTCACCTTAACTGCACACTGGAATACCTGGAAATTAAGAAACATCTAGAGGCCCAGGCTGCACTACAGGCCAATCACATCATATTCTCTTGGGGGGTGGGGAGGGGAGCATTTTTTTACCCTCCGCTGGTGATTCCAGTGAGCAGCCAGCTTGGGAAACACTACCTTAAAGAAACAAAAGGGAAGGTTAATTCAAAAAGGAAAATGAAGTTGTAAACTCTTTACTCGACATAAAATCTAAACATATATATATTTTTTAATGCTCTCAAAAAAATTCTTATTCGAGCCCTGGCTGGTGTGGCTCAGTGGATTGAGCACCAGCCTAGGAACCAGGGGGTCACTGGTTCGATTCCCAGTCGGGGCACATGCCTGGGTTGCAGGCCAGGTCTCCAATGAGGAGCACGAGAGAGGCAGCTACACACTGACGTTTCTCTCCCTCTCCCCTCTCTAAAAATAAATAAATACAAACAATCTTTAAAAAAGAAATTCTTATTCGAGGACATGATTATTGATTTTGAGAGAGAGGGGGAGAGAGAGAAAGAAAGAAACACTGACGTATGTGTCCTGACCAGGAATGGAACTCACAGCCTGTTGGTGTATGGGACGATGCTCCAGCCAGCTGAGCCACACTGGCCGGGGTAAGGTCCAAACATGTATTACCTGCCTTGCTCTTTAGTGAGAAGAAAGGTTCTGAGGTTGCCTCAAGTTATCACTACACTGTAAGCACTGAGGTAGTTGATGTATAGCCCTAAGTGATCCCAAACTTTCTTTTAAAAAAAAAAAATCTTCATCCAAGGATATGTTTATTGATTTTAGAGAGAGAAGAAGAGGGAGAGAGAGAAACATTGATGTGACAGAGAAATATTGATCGGTTGCTTCCTGTATGTGCCCCAGCTGGAGACTGAATCCACAACCTAGGTATGTGCCCTAACCAAGAATCGAACCTGCAAACTTCCAGTGCACAGGACGATGCTCCAACCAACCGGGCCACTCAGCCAGGGCAACCAAACTTTCTGATGACATCTAAGGTGTTCTAGAAGTCGACCACTTGACTTCAGAAAATAAGTCTTCGAGGGTGGGGAGAAGAAAAAGAGCCCATGTTGCTGCCATGACCTGAAGGACATAGGCCACCAGCTCATTAGCAAACCGGGAACACAAATAAAGCACTTTGCATGGTCCTGACACAGTCAAGATACTCAATAAGCAGTAGCTGTTTCATTTCTGGGCGGGTGAGCTCGGAGGTGATCTCAGTGTCTGCTGAGTACTGGACATATACATACACATGGTGTCCTGTCATCCTCTCAAACAAGGCTTTGAGGCAAACACTGATATCCCCACTCTGTACGTGACGAATCTGGGGCTTACCTGGGTTAGCACCTTTGTCAGAAATAAGAAGTGAAAGCTAATTCTGTCCAGCTTCAAATTTTGTATTCTGCTTACCACGCTGTCACTTCTTAGGGACATGTAGGACAGGGAGTTAACTGTAATTTTAGGCCCCTCCTTTTCAGACTCACTCTTTAGGACCTCCGAAGGAGGGGAGTATGTATATGAAGTTATCTGGGATCTCTCTGCTTAGAGTGATAGGACATCTTAAAAGATTGTGTCCCAAAGCTCTGGCCTGGTACCTCAGTTGGTCAGAGTGGCACCCTGATACGCCAAGGTTGAGAATTCAATCCCCAGTCAGGGTACGAACAGGAATCAACCACTGGATGTATAAGTAAGTGGAACAATAAATCTACGTTTCTCTAAAATCTGTTTAAAAAAACAAAACAAAACAGAACATTGTGCCCAAATGTGGTTCTGGAAGGCCTGAAGTTGAAGCCATCCATGAAAGAAAGGGAAAGACTTGTCTCTGAGCCCACGAGGAAATGTCAGGGGCTCTGAGCCTTTGTTCTGTGCTGCAGACAGACCAGGGCAGAAGACCCTCCCCTCTTCTACCATCCCCTCCTCACTCAAAGCATCTGAGGCTTACAGGTTTCCACACCTGTTTCCTGGCCTGGCAGGCAAGTTAATCTTCCCACCCCAGAGGATTTGGTTCTGCTCTTGCTTTTTTATTTTTATTTTTTTTCCGCTTCCCTTAAAAAAAGAAGGTGTCCCTGGGCATTGTCCTGTTGTTTCTTCCTACCCATCTTCACACCACTTGAATCAAATAATCAAAACCAGGGAGCCCTGGCTGGTGGGGCTCAGTGGACTGAGCGCCTGCCTGCAAATCAAAAGGTCGCCAGTTTGATTCCCAGTCAGGGCACAGGCCTGGGTCGCGGGCCAGGTCCCCAGTAGGGGGCCACATGAGAGACAACCACACATTGATGTTTCTCTCCCTGTCTTTCTGCCCCCCTGCCCCTCTGTATAAAAATAAATAAACAAAATCCTAAATAAATAAATAAAAAGGAGACACTGCTCTCCAAACTGCCACGGTTAACATTCCATGGGTGAAAATTGTTAAACTCCCCAGTATAGGAGCATTTGTTTAGAAACTATACATACGCACTGATGGAATAATACATCACGTACATTGTAACACAGAAAGAGGAGTGGAGAAGAATGAGAGAAGGTACAAATACACGTGGGAACTCTGCCGAGGCTCCTCTTACACACCCTCTGTGAGACACAGGCCCTCCTGAGTCCCCTGGTACAGTGGGTGGTGGGTCCCAGCAATGGACAACAGTAGCGGACTTCACATCACCATTTCTCAGAATGACCCTCCAGAGAGGTCCAAAGAATCACACAGGATAAGCATTACAAGGACAGCATTTCTAGAGGGACCAAGATAACGTGGCCCAAGTTCGTACCTCCCCGGTTGACTGGTCTGAGCTAATAATAACTACTTCAAAGGCTGACTAGTATTAATCGAGACCTTTCTGTGCGACAGTCACTGGGCTAAATGCTTTACTTGTGTTTCCTCATTTCATCCTTACCTTAGTCCTATGAGGTAATTACCATTATAATCACCACTGTACAGGTGAGGAAACTGAGGCTCAAAGAGGTTAATTGGGTCATGGAATAGAAGGGATAAACTTATGTTTATTAGATTCTGAAGCTAGCTTTCTTAACCACCATTCTCTACAGCCTCCGAAATTTTGAATGCAGATAGTCTTAAACAGTAGTTTCCCTTTTACAAATCTTTTTTATTTATAAAAAGAATGCATTCTTGTGGTAAAAAAATGCAAACAGAACTGAAGTGTCCAAAGTAAAAAAGCCTCTTCTTTCCATGAACTCACTCACCACGGTTTACCTTGTTAAGTTTGTTCTGTTTAAGAGTCTTCCAGACGCCTTTGCAGTCACTGAACATGTGTATATACATTTCAATGAGATTTCTGCCAAAGTGGGACCATAAAGATACTCACTCTCAACTTCCTCTTTAACTTGATCATCTTTCTAGTTTGACTCACACAGATCTATTCACATCTTAGGGTCGGGTAACACAATTGGCTACTTACTTTCTTTTTAAAATATTCTCTCTTGATTTTTTCTTTTGCTTCTTAGTTTTTCTCCCTCTGCTGACTCTGAAAGGTGGTCCTTTTTCATTCTCCCCTCTTTTTCCTGCTCACTCCTCCATGATCTCTTCCATTCCCTTGGCTTTAGAGCTTCCCTAACTGCTAACGACTCCCAGACCTATTTCACTCTACCTGGAACACTGACGTCTTCCGTATTTTCAATTTGTTTTGTTGTTAACTTGAATTCTATTCAAAACATTGGTATTTGTTTGTACTTACAAAAAGAAACTCTGGAAGGAAGCCAATAAAAGTCATTACCTGTGTGTGGTGGTGAGAACTGGAGGGAATTCGGAATAAACCAGCCAAGATCAAGGGCACCAGGTCTGAGATTAAGAACAGAGTAATTGGGAGACTTTGAGTTTGGCCTGTTGTGGTCTTGCCTCCCCTTTATGGTTGAAACAGAGGTGACAGAAAAAAATGCAAAGAACTTGGGGGATGGGGACCACGAGCCCTTGAAACCTTGTTTGACTGAGGCCTAGCTGTTCCCCTATTGGGGTGCCTGTTTCCTCAGGGAGGGGTGGGGGGTGGGGAAGGTGAGAAGGTGGGGGTGGGGCTGGGGGTAGGGGTGTGGGGATGTGGGGGTGGGGTGTTAGTTATCCACAAGCTTTCCCTCTTCTCCTGCTAAGTCCCTGAGCCGCTGTGTGAAGCTCATGTCTCCAAAGACATCTAGCAAAAGCCCTGCAAACAAAGTAGGCATCAGTCCTGGTGGCCAATGACTTCGCCCACCCAGGCACCTTTGCTCGCTCTCCTGCTGGCTAAGGACAGGGGCTGCCTGCTCTCAGCGTAAGTGGGGATGCTGCTCGCAGGTAAGTGTCCTTCCCTCGTGCTTCCTCACTAATATACATTCAACCTTTCTATGACCTAAAACTTATTAAACACATCAACTTGAGAGAATGGCATAATGAACCACCCTGAGTCAATGGGAAAACAAACTCCTGAGATTCAGTAATGATTGACATTTTGCCATATATACCTTACCCTTTCTTCTTCTTCTTTCCTTCTGCTTCTTACTTAACAAGCAAAGACGCGAGGTCCTATCATTTCGTCCCTAAATTCTTACGTGTATATCTGAAAATTTAGGACCTTTTCTTACTTTGATCGCTTTTAACAAATTTTTCATTTAATTCTTTAGTTAATGCTAATACCCAGTTTATATTTAGATTTGCTACAAAATTAAATTACTTGGAAGCCACAAATAACTCCTGATCGGAGTTTGCAAATGAAAACAGGAGCTGGCATTAGGATGACGGCCCTTCAAAGCACAGGGCCGAGCAATGCCAGCGCCCAGGAGTGAAAGGCTTAGCAGATAGTCACCCCTCTCCTTGGTAACAGCAAATCATGGCAGCTCCTACTCAGTGCTTACCGTGAACCTGCCGGGGCTGTGACCGGAAGAGACAAAATTAGCATTTTGTGCGCCTTTCACAGCACTGAGCAGAGCACCTGCAGAGTAGACGATCAACCAATTGTGACTTCAGTTGATACTCATATCTCCTTGGTATTAAATGTTTCTTCACAGTCAAGGACTGACATCCTTGTTTCATGCAATCATTTAGTGAAGAGCATTATCCCCATTTTACAGGTGGGGAAAACGAGGGTCAGGTTGGCTAAGTTCTCTTGGACACACCTGAAGTAGAGAAGCTGAGTTTCAGCTCAGGCAGGTTTGACTGCACTCTGAGTGGTCACCTGCCTTTGGCTAATGGCCAAGTTGCCCTGGTAGCACAGCCCTGAGTCCTGCGTAGAGGCAAAGGGAGGTTAGATGAGGAGAGTGGACAGAGGGGTGGGTAGAAGGAGGAGAACGAACAAAGAAAAAGAAAGGAAACCAGGAGATGATGATGTCGTGGAAGTAAAGTTAGCTGTTGGGTGCAGGGCTTTTGCGGACAGTAGACACAAAAAGTGTTTGTTGTGGTGTGGAATGAATGAGAAGCCTTGGGAGCCTCGGCTCTCAGGCACCGGGATCCAGACCCGGTTTGTAGACAGCGCCGTGTCCTCAGGACTGGCCCAGGACTCTGGTACGTATCAGGGGCTCAACTATCTGTTGAATGAAGGACAAGGCATGAATGAATGTGTGAATGAATGAATGAATAACTGAATAAACAAATGATTGATAAATGATGGACTAACATATATATTAAGGCACTGAGTGAGTGAATTAATTGAATGAACAGATGGATGAATTCTTTAAATCTCTGTAGGAGAGTGAGTAGGGAAGAGAGCTGAATCTGATAGCTGTGTTGTTCACCGAGCCTTGTATCATGAGACCCGTGCTAGGAACTTCATAAGCAGTTTTTCACTTAATCCTCATAGCCACCTTTGGAGTCCTAGTATCATCATTTTTTAAAGTGAGGAATGAATTAGGTCTGGAGATGGGAGGGAACTTGTTCAAGGGCACACGGGGCAGAGCTGGAATTTCAACCCTGCCCTTGTACTCCCAGGCTGACTCTTCCCTCCTCAGTCAGGGCTGGATGAACACTTCGCTCATTCTAGGACCTGGTTTTTGCAAATACAGGTGAGGCCCCACTTACATAGCCTCTGGAAGGCTGTACATTTGAGCAGTTAAGTACTTATCGCAGCTCATGACTTCAAGGAAGCTTTTCCATTGTGTGCTCCTTCCTGAGTGAAGGATTACCCTGACTCATCTGCTCCCTAAATCTAAATTTTGTTCAAAGCAAGGCACATATTAACTAAAGAGGGTCCTTGTAGGAGTAGGTTTAATGATTGCTGAGAATCTGGGATTTTTGGTGTTTGGACATCTAGTGACCAGACCCTTAATTTTGTGATACCTCATCTTAATAGTTAAAAAAAAAAAAGTAAATTAAAGTTTATCATCTTCAGGATAAAAAAAAAAAACACCATAAGCAAAGTCCAATTATAAACCACAAACTCAGAAAAATACATTTCTAACAAAACTCTCATTAATCAGTAAGAAAAACGTCTGCAACCCAATAGCAAATGGGCAAAAGATATCCACAGAAAAGGAAACATAAATGCCTCTTAAATGTATTAAAAACGCTCTCCACTATTCATAATAAAATATGTAAATGAAAAGCATCCCCAGGGACTAATTTTTCACCTGTTGGATTGGAAAAGATAAAAAACAATGATACAGTCTTGGCCTCAAGTTAAAAGAGACAGCTCACACACTTTGCTTTGGGGGAATAAACTGGTACAACTTCTAAGGAGGGGCATTTGGCAAAATCTGTATGAATTACTACCACACATGCACTTTGAAAGTGTAGTTACACCTGTATATGCAATGTTATGTGTGTGGGGGTTACCACGGTAGCATGGTTCATGAGCAAATGATGGAAATGACCTTAATGTTCATCTATAGGGGACTGGAGAGCACCCTACACTCATACCTGTAATGGGTTGCATGCTACATCTGGGTGTCTAGCTGTGCGCTAATACATTTGCCACCAGCTACCCGGGGCTCTTTGAAATGTGGCTAGTTCTAATTGAGATGTGCTTGAAGTGGACAATGCACATTGGATTTTGAAGATTTGGTGCAAGAAAGGAAAGCGCACTATCTTATTATAATGTTTTATATTGATTTCCTGTCAATGATAATATTTCAGATATGTTGGTTTCACTTAAAAATATTAACACTGATTTCACGTGCTCCTTTTAACCTTTTCAATGTGGCTACTGGAAGATACTAAAGTACACGTGTGGCCTGCACTACCTGTGATCGGACAGTGGTGGCTCTGAATAAACAAATACAGAGAAAACAGCAAGGGGCACGAGAGTGTTTGGCGTCCCACCATTTGTGCTTTAAAGAAAGGAAAAGAGCATTCTGAAATGTTTGCTTTTCGATACATAATATATTCCCGGAATAGTACCCTAGAAGCGATATTGGCTGCTTCTGGAGAGAGAAG